>OZ038477.1:1160000-1210000 GCA_964036315.1 Acanthosepion esculentum
ATATATATATATATATATATGCCTATGCCTTTATTTCTCTGCGTATATATATATATATATATATATATATATATATATATATATATATATATATATATGGGTGTATATTTGTATATAAGCTTGTTTATAGTATATAGTTAGGTAGATATGGGTAAGGTATATTCACTAGAATTAAG
The DNA here is from genome assembly GCA_964036315.1 of Acanthosepion esculentum. NCBI lineage: Eukaryota > Metazoa > Mollusca > Cephalopoda > Sepiida > Sepiidae > Acanthosepion > Acanthosepion esculentum. Next base: position 1,160,177 of record OZ038477.1, read on the forward strand.
GATTAAGATATATTCACTAATTGAAATCTTTGAAACAAAAATTTCCAATGAATTTTTCATTCGTAAATTGGCTTGTTATAGTTAACGAAAATTTTACAAATGGATTTCAACTTGTTGAAAGCCAAGTAAAATCAATTTTAAAACATTTTTATGCACTATATAAGAATATTTGCCTAAATCGAACTACTTTTCCTATGAAAATCAAAACAATCCTTAAAGAAAAGACCAGTAATGAAAGCTAATTAATGAAATAAACTTTTTTAAAAAAACAATATGTAAATTAATTAAACCTGAAGAGGGATATTGCCTAGAAGTATATAATATATTATACTATATGACTTTTAACTTTTTCTTGTGTATATTACACTTTCGAGTAGTTTCTAACACATCTATTTATCCTCTCTCAGTTGCGTGTTTGTCTTTGGGCAGAGTGCATTCAGGGGCGACTCCGTTCAAAGGACAGTGTCGCAGCTGAGGAAAATTATACTGAGGGGTGCTACACCTTCTCATTGTTCTAGAGAGAAGGATCGATGCATGCACCGAGGCCAGAGCAACCGACGGTTGCGATGGTTCGGGGAATTTTCTTCCTTGTCCTGTTGCATAAGCTCGGGCTCCCCACATTAAACCGACCTTATGACACAATCTGATATCGTGGGGTGTTGAGTAAATACAAATAACTCTCTCAAGTAGTTTGTAACTTATTACTTATTATTTCTCAGTTGCGTCTCAATCTTTGCCAGAGTGCGCTCAGGGGCGGCTCCGTTAAAGGATTTAGTTACAACTGAGAAAGATTATAGAGAGGGGCCAGCTTGAAGCTATCCCTCTCGTTGCACGAAAGAGATAGGGATCGGTATTTGCACCGAGGCCAGCGCAACCGATGAAAACTTTTGATTCTAGTCCTGGTATACGCGCTCAAAATCCCCATATTAAACCGCCCTTCTGTCTCATCCTGACATCGTATGTGAGTGAGCAAGTACTAATTACTCTAAAGTAGTTTGTAACACGTTTATTTATCATCTTGCAGTTGCGTTTCTGTATTTGGGCAGAGTGGTTGGGGGAGGGGTCAGATTAAATACAATGTTAATATTAATTAGAGCTGTTTTTTTAACACAGAATTCCAGGGAGAATTGAGCTCCAATTTCGCATTTATTCATATAGATTCCATAATATAGGTTGTACTTAATTAGCTATTATGCTCCCCTAACTCTTCAAATGTTGAATGTAGAACTAACTCTAATTTCTGTTTCTCCATCTTTACACTATATTAATATTATCTAATAAATAGTCCCCTGTTCTGTCACCCATGAAATAAAATAATTTCCTGTACGAAAAATAAGGATCTACGTACATCAAATCATCTTTAAATTAAGTGGCAGCAGAAGAATTATCGTTCAACTTTTAAAAGGTAATTTAAACATTTATTCAATACATTGAAGGAGCAATCAATTTTGAGTTCTTCTGCAGTTTTTTATGCTTATCGTATCTACTCCCCACCCTAGCTATTTTAATGATGGCCAAAGCAAGAATCCTCCACAGGGCGACTTGTAAGCGACCTTACAAAGTAAAAAAGAAAGCAATAATAATGGCTAGTATAATATATTAATATATATTTTTAACCTCGCTTATTCTGGTAACCCTAAATCTGAGTTCAACGAAAATCTTCTCCTCCACACAACTTTTCTATTGCTTTTCAATGAGCTATGAAGCATTGAAATCCGACCAGTAGGAGCGGAGGAAGTGCTTGGACACACAGACGCACAAACACACACATATACACCCTACCTCATATATATGATGTATATGTATATATGTACATATATATATATATGTGTGTGTTGGTTCATGTGTGTGTATGTAAATGTATATATACGTACATATGTGTTTTTATGTTATTTGCATAGATATATCGTTTTTGTTGTGGGTTTTATTGTCGCCCTCTCACTTCTTAGATATAGAAGATATATTTATTTTTTCTGTATGTGGAGCCATATATCTACTGTATGCGGGCTTATATCTTTATAGATGTATGTACATTGTTTGGGTTATGTGGGTATATAATTGCATATATTTCTTCGTAACTTAGATATTTTTGTTTGCTTTTATTTTGATATTGTATTATTATTATTATTATTTTAATGCATTTTTATCTTTAGTTTTATTCCCTTAAAATATGTCTACTCTCTTCCCTATGATTTCACATATAACGGTTCAAACAGACTTATCTCCCTCTCTTCTCTTTCCCATTTCTTTTGCCCCGGTTTGAATATATATCCCTCTTCTACCCATTTATTCCCCCTTTTTTGTTCTCTCCTTTCTTTTTATATCTTTCTCCTTTCCCCCAATTTTTAATCTACATATTTAAGCATAATTTATGTTTAAATAAATGTTTTGTGCCTAGTAAAATTTAAAAACTTTTTCTTAAGAAAATGTTTGTTTTTTATGAATTAAAACCGAAATATCGGTTATAATGAAATACAACTTTACATATTAAAGTCTCCACTTAATTTTATATATATATATATATATATATATATATATATATATATATATATATATATATATATATATATATATATATTTGAGTCTCTCTGTTTTTCTATAAGCGTGTATGCTTTTAAACGCATATATACAAAACAAATATATATTAAAAGATACACATTTTATTAGCTGCGTTTATTTATTATATACTATATTTATTTATTTTCGACTGCCGCCCTGAACATTCTGAATGTTTTTTATAAAATAAATATCCAGTCTACGGTAGGATTTGAAACTGCATGCTCCTCACCAAAGGAAACTGTCAGCAGATCCGACGCGCTCTAAGCGTCTAGACTACGGAGACAGCTTGAATAGTACTTTTAAATGGAATCCTTCTCGTGAAAGACAAACATCCACTAAAAATAACTTTTAAAGTTATAAAACTGGTCGGATTGATAAATAAAAAATCCATTACTTCTTTCGAAAATTGCATTGTTTACGTTTGGGTAAGAATCAGAACTCATATGGTCATTTCAAGAATCTATGAGGAAAAGGAATTCGCAAAAGTTCTTTCAATGTTTATGTTATTTTCGACTATTTCAAATACGGAGAATCCTCTATAAAACGTTTGAAGAAATATATATATATATATATATATATATATATATATATATATATATATATATATATATATATATATATATATATATATATATATATATATATATATATATAATTTGGGAAAAAGAGCTGGCTCTTGGTGCACAGTCCGTTGGGTTACGTATACTTTGATGAGTATCACCACGGAATTTAGAGAGTAGCGGCGCCATATCTAGTTTAGCTGGTTTGTTCTTCGACACCGAGACCCGTTGGTATGACGCTTGCTTCGTATCGTAACGTTCCGGGTTCGATTTTTAGTAGTGGATGACAACTGCTAATGAGCCTCAAATAGGATGAAACGGCCGACCAGTGATTTCTGCATTCTGTTGAGGATTCTTCTAGATTCAATGAATTACTATAAATGATTATTTAGATTCCCCAAAATTTCTATCACAGGGAAAGAGCGAGAAAGAAGTAAAGAAGACATATATTTACCATAGTTGAATCCATTTTTTGTTACTTTCACTTGTAAGCCTGGATTGGCAGAGCAGGTTCTGGTATTGAACAAGAGGCATGATGTTACTGCAAGCAGTATTGTCCAACAATTTTGAAAGAACATGTTCAGTAAGGTTGTTTGATGTCTCCTTCACCAGTTTTGATGAGATATGATGTTTTGTGGTCGACAAAGTCCACCTTTTATAATTTGTGCATCATGAATCATTTAACACGTAACGTGCATGAAACAATTATCTTACGCAAGAAAACAATACTTTGATTCTTTTACATAAGTTAAAACATCCTGTTTCATTATTCACAAAGGGATATAAATAATATTCCTTCTCGAACGTAAGATAAAAGGTCTATTGCTCACACCAATTTCCCTGGATTTTCCGGTTTTATGTATTTAGATCCTTTATTCAGACAATTTACTTTATTTTTATAGCATCTTCAAATAATACAACACACTCATTCCTTTAATACCAAATTAAAAACATCCTGTTTCATTATTAAGAACAAGTTAAACTACAATATCTTCTCTCAGGTAACTTAACAAATGATATGTCGTTCAGTCTATTTTCTTTTAACTTCTTTCCGGCTTTTATATATTTATATTCTTTTTTGAAATAATTTATTTCTAATTCTAAAAATTCCTACTCCACTACCAACAACCAAATAATGAGAGAATAAAACATGAATTGAAATTCCGTACACTGCATGAAAGGATATTTATTTGAAATAATAATAACGAAACGAAAGTCAACATGTAAAACAGAAAAAGCTCCTAGTGACCAGTGACGATGTACAGCGTAGAAATTCAAAATTACATAACACAGTTTGTGGTTCATTCTGAGAGTTTTGAGGACTCAAGTTAGTAATTGCTAATAAAGAGAGAATGAAAATGAGTAGTGTCTAAAATTAATTTATATTTTATTTGATTATTTCGACCGCATGGAAATACCGCCATCTACGATGCTAAGGAAATCTTGTCTAGATTAGTTGTCCGTTAACCATTTCAATCTGAGACAGCTTCCTATGTATGTTCTCATTCTAATGTCTTTTCATTCAATGTTTCATTCAATATTTTTTTCTTAATAATTTAGACCATGTATTAATTTCATATAAATAAGCGTCTGCAAATCACATTATAATACTTCAAACACTTCAGACTCTAATCCTAATATTTCAACGTCATAAAATAGTATGTTAAATATTTCTGTACTATGACTTACCCTTGAATGTTAATAATGCTACCAAATTTTCACATTGTTAAAAAACCGATCAGATATTCTTTCAATTCAAATACACTAATATATATATATATATATATATATATATATATATATATATATATATATATATATATATATATATATATATATATATATGTGTGTGTGTGTGTTGCAATTGATTTAAAACTTTCAACTAGGCGTTACTCTTGCAAGCAAATGGATATTAAATTATATGATCAGAAATGAAAATGATGCTTACATTCACAATGCGAACCTCTGGATTCACGAAAGACGTCTTCTGGGAAAGTATAACGAGTATAGCAGTACTTCCAATGCCTGCAAAATAAATTCTAATAAAGCAACTCGGGCCAGGAATTTACAGAATCGTCTCATATTTCTTGCATCAGAAACTATTTTGTATGAATATATTTCTTTTATATTTCAACATTAAAAAATATCATAAAATTAAATGATTAAATATCTTTAAAGTTTTCTTTGCGTTTTCATTGAATATATACGATATGTACGAATCTAAGAAATATTTAATACTTCCAAAATCATACAAACAATATTCCCAGATAGTAATGTACGCATATTTTGATATATTCTATGAACGTGACTAGGACATTACATATTACTTTTGTAATAAACCTCTAATGTTATATCATTGTACTAAAATTTGTCATTATGAATAAAGTGTTTAAGTATGAGAAAATGATACTCATTGCAGTTTAAGTTGTGCTTAGACGTTTTGACGGTCATTTATTCTAAATAAAATCTATTTTGAAAGACAGCATCAAAATGAAATGTTACATTTACTTACTGTTTATATATGGTATTAATTGGTTAAACAACGTCCGTAAGCCTTTTTCAACAGTTGCCACCTGTAGTATATTTAAAAAAAATATATTATACAATTTATATTAATATCTCTCACAGTAAAATCACAATTTTCTTTCGAAGTGAATTGTACTTTTGATTACAGTAGATTAAAGAAAAATAAATTCGTAAAATAGTTTTAAGCAATTTTTTAAGCAAGGCTATGAAAAATGGAAATAAAGAGCAATACATTCGGCTGAATATCTTCCTCAAAGAAATCTGCAAAACAATTACACGAATTTTTAGAATCAGTAATTCTTGGAATGTCTACATGGATTTTAGATATTTTCCTTGTAAAGCTGTATGCCCAGACGTTAAAGGGAAAAGATTGATATATCATGGAATTATACATGAAATGAATTTGATATATAACAGCAAAATTTACATTTAAATAAACCATTCATCTTCAGTTAAATATTTTTTCTTATAAACACTGCAAGGGAACGACTGATTTTCATACACATTCTGCAAAATATATCAATAATATTTTATTTAGAATAATAATATGATAAATGTACCAAAATCTCTAATCACAAGAAATATTTCTCCGCTATGAGTTGGCAAAAGAAGATAATAGATTCCTTTCAATATCATTTGTTTCATAAACATGATTTTTGTGAGGTTTGAATTATTTCAGGATTTTCACTTAACATTTATTAAACATCATTTATTTTTATCCTATTAAAAGTACTGAGGAGTCTCCACTTTTCACACAAATGTACTCGCCCAAGGTATATATATATATATACTACCAGTGAATACCCGAGGAGTCGTGTCAATGAGTCGAGACGGAACGACAGAAGTGTATTAGAGTTCAGTAGTAATAGACTAAGTCACACACAGAGACGGCGGCAAGCCTCACAGTTAGCGAGCATGCATACTCAGTAAGGAATCATACCGCGATACTTCAATACCAAGACAGTATATATATATTAGTGCTACTAACCCGCATTCCTGGATACCAGTTTGTATTATTACGTTAATATATTTATTTTCCTTATCTGTTCCTGGCGTTTGTTATTCATTGATATCGGATTCATCCCGGAATCCACAACAAATTGGCGACGAGGATTTCGAAATCACACGGGAACGAAGGGAAAAAATTATTCCTCGTTGTCCACAACAAATTGACGACGAAGTATTCGAAATCACACAGAAAAAAAAGTCTCCCTCGTTGCCCACAACGGATTGACGACGAGGAATTTGAACCCACACGGAAGGAAAAACGAACAAAATTCTCCCTCGTTGTCCACAACACCTTGGGGACGAGGAATTCGAACTCACACGAAACAAAAATCCTCCCTTGCCGACCACAACAACTGGGTGACGAGAAATTGGGACCTACAGGGAAAGAAAAAAAGTCTCTCTTCTCAACACAACAGCTTGCGCGGCAAGAATCTGCACTTCTTGGAGACACAAAAGAAAGAAAAAATTGCCGTTTTTTGCCAGTGTCCACAACAGCTGGGCGACAAAGGATTTACAAGGACTAAAATACGGAAAAACGTGTTATTCGTAAGACTTTTATCATGGAGGATTTTAAAATATTTTAGTAGAATTTTAAAATACCAAAATGAACAAAAAATTACAACTCCAGGAAAGAATGGAAAAAAATGGCAAAAACAATTACTACAAACGCAGTAACTAATATTAAAGGTAGCGGGTTACAAACAACAAAATATCGAAAAAGAGGCGACTTTTTCCCAAGACGCAGTGTGGAATACAATAGAAATTTTCAAATACTCTTTAGAAGAGGATAAAAATTTCGGGGATTATTTTAGACGCCACGAAGACATCTTTAACATCGATTGCCAAAACTGGACAGAAGCAAAGAAGCTACGTCTTCTGCTCAGAAAATTAGGAAATAGAGAATACACAAAATTTGTGGATTACATTTTGCCAAAAAAGACGAACGACTTAACGTTTGACGAAGCAGTTACATGCCTTAGAGAGCTTTCCATTCCAATAACGTCACTCTTTCACAAGAGGTGGAAATGTCGTAACTTGGTAAATGGCGAAAATGAGGACTATTCCACCTTTGCCGCAATCATGGATAAACATTGCGACGATTTCTTAAGTAGTCAGGAGTATGACATATACGTAAGTTAAACAAAAGTTTACGTTCTTCACCCTCCCCGGAAAGAAAACAAAAGTTCTATAATAAGGGAAAACTACAACATATAGGGCGAATTATGACGAAAATCGAAGCAAGCATAAGCCCACCCCATCTGCATGTTATCGATGTGGAGGACTCACTAAAATAAGTATTGCCGTTTTAAATATACAAACTGACTTGTGTGTGGAAACATGGGACACAAGGCATCACAATTTAGGAACAGAAAAGCTACTAGTAGGATAAGAGCTACTAGGATGCATGACGAAGAAAATACCAACATAAGGAAATATGTGGAACTTGAAAACTTAAATAAAAAGATAAAATTGCAACTAGACTCCGGTTCCGATCTAACGATAATTAACCTACAGACATGGAAAAAGCTTAACAGACCAATCATGTTACATACACAAAAAATTGCTAAGTCGGTGACAGGAAAGCGTATACAATTCGAAGGAGAAATAATCGTAAATGTTAAATTTCACGGGAAAACAAGAAAACTCAAGATATACTTAATGAAAGATACAGAAAATCTGGTGGGCACAGACTTCATGCAAAAGTTCGACGTATGGGATTCAGCTCGTTTTGTAAAGGTGCAGTTAGAATTGAATTGAAAGAAAATGTCCAAACAGTATGTAAAAAGAAGCGAAACGCGCCATTTGCTACCACAGATGAAAACAGTAAAGAGTTATACAAGGCAGTAAAGGAACTACCTGTGACCTTGCGAGAGATAAGAAAAGAAGCGAAAAAGGATGAATTTATTCAGAGGACGGAGGAAAAAATACATAAAAACCTGTATACACCTACAGTGCTCGGGAGATCATTCAAACAAGAATGGGTCTATTTCAGTAACAATATGGCTTATGAGGAACCAAATACAATAATTAACAGACTAGGAAACGTGATGTACACAAAAGGCGAAATATTTACCGTCAGAAAACATATTGACCAAATACAAAAAAGACGGGTTGAAGAGCCAAGCTCGTCACCCGCAGAAAATGACGAGTCGATGGAGGTGATCTTTGAAGTTTTTGAGATTCAAATACCACAAGATGACACAGAAATTGGAAGGACTAGCAGGAAGAGAAAATTTACAGTGCCTCTAATTGTCGACCATAAGAGAAAGGAAAAGATACTAACTACCTATCTAAGGAGGGGGTATTGAGGGGTCTCCCCTTTTCACACAAATGGACTCACCCAAGGTATATATATATACTACCAGAGAATACCCGGGGAGTCGAGTCAAGGAGTCGAGACGGAACGACAGAAGAGTAGTAGAGTTCAGTAGTAGTAGTAGAGTAAGTCACACACAGAGACGGCGGTAAGCGTCACAGTTAGCGAGCACGTAGATTCAGTAAGGAGTCATACCGCGATACTTCAATACCAAGACTGTATATATATTATTGCTACTAACCCGCATTCCTGGATCTACTAAACCGTATTACCTTTAATTTACTTATCCATTCCTGGAGTTTGTTAGTCATTGATATCGGATTCTTCCCGGAATCCACAACAAAATGTTTACAAATATTTAGATTCCGTTATTCAACCACACAAAAATAAATAAATTAAAAATAATTTTCTCACAAAAAATGGTTTTGCTACATTTCATATAAACATGTACAATGATCGCCATTTAAGCCTGATTTCACACTTACCGTAATCTGCGAAATACTTCTCTTCTGGCTTTTCTGAGAATTTATATATATATATATATATATATATATATATATATATATATATATATATATATATATATATATATATATATATAAGGCAGGATTTGTGTGTGTGTAACGTATGCACGGCCTCAATTTTCGACGGATTTGCACCAAAATCTACATGCACATGCTCCAAATTAGCGGGAAGACCAAAACCGACTTTGCATTTCCGAACTCCCATCGATAGTGGAAATAATCGATTTTTTCATGCTTTCACGGCAGTTTTCATGTAGTTTGTGGCCATTTTCTACTGGCCAGAGTGAGAGCCTATAGCTGGCTGTCACGAATAGGCAGGAAGATTCTATTGGCCAGCGTGAGAGCCAACAGCTGACTGTCACGAATGTTAACTAGCATGCTAGCATAGAAAAAAAATCGATAGCTGCATTCACAAGTGGGAAAAATTTAAATCTGAATGGCATTTTACTCCAATTGGCTCATTCGCTTGCTTAAACTCAACGTTGATTCTGGGTTGGGTGTGAAAAAGTATTTGTTGTTAATATTCTTTTTTTCATTCGGTTTTTCCAGTAACAAGTCCTTTTTTAAAGCTGGTCGTTTTGTGTTCATTTTGTTTATTTCATTTTCGTAACAGATTTAATGTTTAGTATAGAGCTTAGAAAAAATTCGCAGTGTGAGGCAAAACGTAAGGCATGTAGCAACATCAGCAGGGAAAAGGGCACTCCTTTAAAGGAAGGAAGGGCAAAAATATTCAAGCGATAGCGATTGCTGTATGAGTCGTACGATTTTTGAATCAAGCACTCACAACGCCGGGCCATGCTGCTAGTATGTATATATGTGTGTGTGTGTGTGTGTGTGCGCATATAATATTTGCATGTCTTTGTTTGTGCATGGGAGTTTTGTGCTTTTAAAATACTCTTGAATATGACATAGACGTAATATGTGTTTTGCAAGAAAATAAATTACTTCATCTTTGTCTGCGTAAGGACCCAAAAGTTTACTAAATATAAAACTAAAATGAAAACGAAAAGAACTAATTTATATTTAATGGAAGAAATTCATTTCAAGTTTAAATTACGTTTCCTTTATAACTCATTACTTATTTTGCTATGCAGATAGAAGAGCAATTCTGAGCATTTTCTCTCATAAACGATGCATTACAAATTCTTGTAAAACAATGTTTGTTTTTTCTCTATTATTTATTTATAATTGTTTAATCAAAAGGAGTTGCGATTTATTATAACCTTTTAACCACATTCATCTCATTCCCACAATTTCTTGAACTTCTTTACTTCGTGAATTATTTACTTATTTTTTTACATATAAATCCTTATAACTTGCTTTATAAACGAACTCCTCAACATAATTCTATAAACTGGATTGTTGATTAACGCTGTTAATTTCTTAAACACTTTCACATCATATAATTTATTAATCATGCACTGAGTCTGGATGATTCTGATTTCTATCAAGCATCTTATACACGTCTTACAAACAGAAATTGGAACAGGCAAGCAAGAGTTAAAATGTACCAAGTTCTTTAAATTACTGTCTGTTTTCTGCTGTCAACAACTTGATTTCCTCTAACTTACTTTATATTTAGTGAAATAGAAATGAATGAAATTGACATAAAAAACAATGACATTGTTCTTGCTTTTAGTATAAGAATGTTTGTTTCTCTTTTTATGAAGAATTTTAAATAAATTCCGCCATTATCAGCGAGTAAATACGGAAAAGAAAGAGAAATTCCATCTAAATTCTATTCGGATCTTAGTCAAATCGTTATACTAGCTTGGGAGAAATTGAAAGTTTATTACTAAAAATTCAATGTCAATATTATTTTTTTAGGTGGCATCAAAAGAAAAACAATAACAATAATTTTATCACTAGGAACGACCTTCAAGAAAAATCTAAACGATATTATTTTGATCTTGAATAATTCTATAGCAAATTTGTAAAGTTAAAACATAAAATTATTTCTTTTTTATGGATAGCCGTTTATTAAACCGGCTTCATTTTCCCTCTCTTTATGGTGTGGTGGTGGTGGCGTTTAACCACTCTGTAGGAATAACAGTAAAACGTATCAAAGGTCATAAGTTAAACTAAGGACCAGCTAGCTAGATATTGCTTCCTTATAATCGTGGAATACGCACCAGAGAACATTTCACCGTCAGTTTCAAGAATATGCATACTAATATGCAAACCTCATTTAAGAGTGCAGAGACAAATGGGTTAAATGTGATACAGCAAAAAAGACTAAATAATAAATCACAACAACTGGCTTCAGAAACACCCAAGAGGTTTTTGAATATAGCGAAGCCCAGTATGAGACACGAAGAGTCAAATCGATTATATGAAAATTTTAAATGATTCTGAAATACAGTTCTACAGAGTAAAATGTTAAATATGAAAATCAGAATAAAATGACAGAAATTAAAGTAAATAAATGCATCAATACAAGTACAATGCAATAAATCCGAGAATGATTTAATATTTAAAGCGATATGTGCTGATATATTTAAAAACAAAGGGATAATTTGGATGGGGCTGGAAATATATGTTCTTTGTTAATCGTTTTGAAACTTTTATCTGTCAGCAAACATCTTTGCATCTTGTCCCACTTTCACAGGGGTGATCGACAATGTCCTTAACCTGTGACTTTCTATCCCTAACATACAATTTACGAAACATGTGAGAATTTTTAATAGAAAGATAAAATGACACGAAGACTTAGACTTAGAAAACGCTATTCTAGTATTGGTTTTAAATTCATACAGTCTAGGTACCATAGCGAAGAGATCATCCGAATAATTACAACGGAAGTATTTATAAAAAGACACAGAGCGGCAGCCTTAGGTGGATGGGTAAATGTCTGAAGCCGAACTGCCAGGTGAGTACCAGTAATATTGTTGGTTATTCTTTAGGTCTTAACAAGGAGCTCCAAATAAATAAAAGGTGCACCGGATCATATATGTCAGAAATATTCTAAGCATGGATGAATGGTAGACTTATAGTTATGCATATTCTAGAGAGAAAATGTGTCTCGCACAACACACTGAAATTTCTTAGCAGATGACATAGAAATAAATTCAATATCGTTTTTCCACTACATGTCAGCGGAGAGAGTTAGCACGAGAAAGCGAAACGAGTCACTGTTCTGGCGGTTAGCATCATTGCGTAGAAAGCATAGTGAATGAAATAAATGCTTTTTTTGAATATGCATAAGGTCATTTAAAGGTTTAAAAATACTTTGTTGGTGCATGGTCAATCAGATTTTCTGACCAATAATATTTATCCTATGAATGGTAACAAGAAGTGTCTCAAGGTATTCTCAACGTCGTTATGCAACATATGCCAATAAATTCATTAGCAATATGCTCATACGACGGAGTTATATTTACAGTAGAATTCATATAATGGCAACTTTTGTTATATCAGTGGCATCAATTATATAGAATATCACGTTTTCCAGAAATACTATGGAATTGGTAATCGCAAAGATTATCTTCAGGATCAGCTAAATATATAATATTCGGGAATTCATGGATTAGTTCCATTCTGCAATTGTGCTTCCGTTTAACAAGTGCAAGGACACTTAATTTTCTTATAAATTTTTTATATTTCGGTATCTAAGGAAATAATCTTCCCGTTAATTCACAAATTTATTCTAAATCTTATTTGTATCGTCACAAATACATATGTGTAAACACATGTTACAAATTGTTATATGTCCATAATGCCACAATATGCTGATACATAGATTTGTAATCTATATCTCAGAAAAAAATAGCGCTGCTTTCAAAAAGGATTTTCTCATCTAATTTCAAATGTAATGTGAAAAAAGGACAATCCCTTCCAGATTTAAACTTATCTTCTAGCTTTTAAGGTTAGGATTGACGGCAAAGAATAGTTCACAAACAAATGCCACAGATCATTGTATGTGTTTTGAATTTTGATACTTTGTTATTGATCTCTTGTTTCAGAATGAGTTGTATATATCACATCAGGGATGTAAATTAATATCAACATTTGACTACATATCCATAACTATTGATTTTTTCAGAACATCATTCAATGATTTTTCTTTTCAATAAACTTCGATTTGGATGTGAATTGTTGAAATAATTAAGATAATATAATGCGATCAAAAAACCGAAGAAATGTTTCATTTCTGAATTGAAGTAAATCACCACTTTTGGTGACTTCGTTAATGACTAACGATGAAAATATACCAACATAGTGACGTAGTGATTTCAATTTTACTGCCACGGAAAATGAGTTCAAATCTGCCAGATCGACGTATTTTAAACCTACAAAGAAATGAAGATATAAAATTAAACAGCGCACATTTTCAATAGAGGAGATCGTGTTTAAAGACTATTGACAAACCTGTGAGCGAGATGTTATCGATTATATCATATTATTGACCGTTAGATTCGATACAGAATTCTTAATTCTACACGATGCATAAAAAGGAATAAAAGGGATTTTAACCGTCTCCATTACATGATTTTCCAGATAGTTTATTCTGGGTGTCCAGATATTTGAACGGAAGATTTAAGTAGATTATAATCAGCAATCAGACATACATTATCATATAAATGTATGTGAAAAAGGCTACCAATTATTCCTTCTCATGCTTTGGGTAGAATATGATAAATGAAAACTCCTCAGTGATTCAGTTGATAACAAAAGATATACAAAATAAAGCAGCGCTTTAATACGGAATATGTATAGATAGTGACTTCTATATTACCCAGAAACGCTAGGTTTAAAATAATTTCCAAGCAACATTTCAATTAATACTTGCCACAAAAACTTTTGGAGTATTTCCAATTGCCACTTATTTTGAGAAATTTCATATTTATTATCCATTTCAAAAGGTGACCTGGTAATAACACAATTTTCCCTTCAGGCATGGAACCTGAATCTATTTTCATATTGAAACATAGCAAAATTTAGATTTATTTAAATGCATTTTTATATGACTTTTTATACTAAAGTTCAGTTAAGATAGCCTCTCGAGATAGAGGATTATTATTAGAATGCCTATGGTGAATTAGGTGTGCCATTGTTTTAATCATTTCGTCCCAACCAAGGCAACAATGCCACTAATACGCAAGAGCTACTGGCATTTAAAGAGCAATTGAAACGTTCTTAGAAGGAAGTAGGTAAAGCCAATCATTAACAGGAAAGAATCAATAAACCTCTACTCCTGGTAGAAAGTCTTGGGAAGTGTCTTATGTATGAAAATGGAGGATGTAGGAAGTGAGGAAGTTAAGATTGTCGCATTCAGGAAAATATTCACCAGGCTGTGAGTTGCAGGTGATACAGTAATATAGAATAAACTAGTTGATAAAAGTCATGGTTGGATCCAATGACTTGTCCCAAAGATTTGTGAGTTCCATACTTGGCTACTTGGAGAGTTGAAGCAAAAAGAAGCTAACTGATACGTCTGGAAGTAGAATGGCACGTGGAACTAGAACAATTTACCCTGGTGGACGAAATAAATTGTTCAGTTCGAAGTTCCAATCACCTGAAGAAAGGTGGGGCGTACAACGGCCGTAACGTTTTGAATATAGCAATGAGAACAACAGGTAATATTTTAAATAAACTACAAGGATAAAATTTAAGATCTGAATTCAATAGGCGTAAAGTAACTCTACCAACCATTAAAAATAAGCATTGTTATAAGCATTTATAATAGCGAAGTTGAATTCATGAAGTTTAAAAAGCCAACGAAAACTGAAAAATGAAAATTATTGCAATATTTTATGAATCATTATATCCGGGATTTCCATACAAATAGACTAATTACCGAAATCTCCGTATACTGTTATTTTACCACATCTCTCTAATAAATGTAATGTTAATTCATCACAGAGATTTATCTAAAATTAGTACTTCACCAAACTTTATAATAGCATTTTATACTCATTACAAAATATGTTACTAAAGTTTCTGTTAAAAAAAAAACTCTCTTCATATTGCAATACGCTTATAAATATTCTATTACCACCAAAAATGAAACGTCTTGCTTTATAAAAACTACTATAATTTATACTAAAGAGGTTCCTTTATAAGATAATCTTACTAACATCTACACATGTGTAGGTCTCTATTTTTTCCGACATCGTCCAATTATTGCATATTTCTAGTTGACAATTTAGTATTTTAAATTTAAATCATCCCGATTTTATTTAGTATAGACTTAGATGTAATCTATTACATTAGGAAACATTTTCGCAAGTAATTCTTCCTCCTTTATACTTAAGAACCTAATATAAGCAGTGGTCGTTCTTTCCTAGAGTTTTCAATTAATTGGAATTTTTGCGCTGTCACATTATACATTAATCAAACTCTTACCAACAACTGGGTTCCTTATCTTATAGTCGAAAATAAATGCAATTGCTGTGAATAAAATTAATAAAATAAAAATGAGTAATAATAAACCACGCATTATAAACAAAGAGTAATACAATAAACATATTCTAACCAGATACACCTTAATTATAAACATGAGAGAAATAGCCATTATATCATACTTAGTAACAAATCTCCTATCGACCCGAAAACCTTGTACGATTGTCCATTTTAAATATAAAAGATGGAGATATATCGGCATGAACAAGTTCTGTTCTAAAAACGAACGTTGTATAGGAAATCTAATCTACATTGCAACTCCAAACAAATTTTTCTTTATGCTGTTCAAATTTTCACGGCCCTCGCATTTAGCAATAAGCTGATAATAGTAGAATAATATTCAAACTTAAAAGAAACATAATATACTAGCAATATAAGACACATTCTGCTCGACAATACGCACATCTTATAGAAAATGTATGACAAAAAACTCCAAACTTTCGAAACATTTATACTAAAAAATATACTATAAAAATATCTACTTTATTCTAGAGAGGAAGATTTTAAATATCATTTAATAATTAAAAATAATCTCGCAGAAGTGTTTAAAAAACGTTTTAGGTGACTCATTAATTCCATGATGAATCATCTTCTGATGCAAAATACACAAACTATAACATCAATAAGGCATTGTTGCGAGAGACAAAAAGTTATCTCACTGGAACTAATACAAAACCACTTATTTGTATTTTATTTGAACTTTTTATATGTTTATATTTTCGTATATACATTCAATCTGTAAATGAAGACAATGTCATATATCCCCAAACAACATATTTGGTGACCACAACGGGCAAAAGAGCTGGAACTAGCGATATGAACGGTAAATAATTCCTTCATAGTCATTTATCAAGCATTTGTTATATTGAAAAGAGAATTTAATTAAAATTACTTCTCATATATAATTTAGGACATATTTCATCAGGTCTTTCACATTGCTACAATTAAGTTAAAACCGAACAATGCTTCTGATAAAATAAGGCTATCTACGTTGGGTAATGGTTATTTCAAATCAAATTTTACGGCTGTTCCGAAAAATCAGAAGTTTATAAAAACAAATAGCTGTTTCAAAATCAGCTTGATGCCAACATCTCACCTAAATTTACGTAGAATTAATTGAGAAAAGCATCTACTTTCAGGAACACACTAAATCATTTTTCATTAAAATTGTACAAATCGTCAAAACAAAAAAATAAATCATTCGGTTGGATTATTTTCAGTGTCGCTGTAAAATTCGGATTGCAATTTGTTTCTGTCACTTTCATGTTTTTATAGTGCTAGGATATACTTCTGCATGCGCATACATACACATTTTCAGAGACACACACACAAACACACACATATATATATATATGCATATTTATAAGTTGATATTTATAAAAAATATTACAGCATATTTCGAAGATGTGTATAGCACATTGTTTATGTTTATCACAATAATTAATATATTGTGTAAATATATATAAAGCATTACTTATTAACTTCAGTATCTATTATTCCGCTCCTTTTCATGTCTGGAATCTTGTAGGTGTGTATCATTTGATAAAGTTTTTTGATGGCAATTTCGTTGGCTGAAATGGAAAAAATGAGATATATTAATTAATAAAATGTATAAATTGTTATGTTTTTAGGACTGACTGTAAATAAACAATGTTTCTTAGTAAACACTTTCAAAGCGTACATCGATCAAATATTTTTTTAATTTTGTGACAGTTATAAATATATTCAAGCTAGAAAGAAAATTCTCAGGTTTTAAATTATTTTAAAGGGAAATATTAAAATAAAATTGATAATTAAAGAAATATTAAATTTAGAGACAAGACATATTTTCAAAGTCACAATTGCAGTGAGGGCTTCATCCAGTGCTGTTCGATAAAAGTGACTCACCTGATTT
The DNA here is from genome assembly GCA_964036315.1 of Acanthosepion esculentum. Lineage (NCBI taxonomy): Eukaryota > Metazoa > Mollusca > Cephalopoda > Sepiida > Sepiidae > Acanthosepion > Acanthosepion esculentum. The sequence continues at coordinate 1,177,967 of OZ038477.1, forward strand.
TATTTAACAAATGCTCTCTTCTCCGATGAAACGAAAGTTGTGCGACATTCAAAGGATAAGCGATCTAAAATCCGAAGAAGCTTTGAAAGCTCTTTGAATTTTACAGTAAGTACTGTCAAGCATCAATTCAGTATAATGTTCTGGGGATGGTTTTCTTTTCATGGAACTGGTTTCTTAAAACCTATTGAAAATACCCTGAGAATTTTAGAGTCTTGTCTGCTCCCTTCTGCAAAAATAGTGCAAATCGACCCCTACAATCTCATTTTTATGTAGGATCATGCTCCCTGTCACAAATCAAAATTGATGAAGGAATACTTTGATGAGAAGCTGGTGAGTGTTATGACATGGCCGCCCCAATCTCCTGACCTCAACCACATAGAAAAATTATGGTAGAGGCTAAAGTACAGGCTCTCGAGAAAGCAGTTGAGCAACAAAGAGGATTTGATTGTGAATTTCATATCCGAATGGAATTCAATGCTTGGAGGTGAGATTTGACAGAACCTAATTTCGAACTATATTGGCTATTATAAATAAATTATACCTCTATTATTCTTTATTTAAAGCTGTTCTGTTATGTTTCTATTGATTACTAGTTGCAGGAAATAAGTGAGTCACTTTTTTTGCACAGAGTGTTTGCCTAAATCTCATTTATATACAAAATTATAATTATCAATAGAATACCTTAGAGTGAGTAAACTTTTTTACTAGATGGTCGGGAAGGGGTCTTTATATTAGTAAGATTAATAATTAGTTTGACTCCAAAAACAATAGGCGAAAAAATTGTTTTCTCTTGTTTCGGTTGTATAGATTTAACTTTTGTTTTATTTGCTGAATCGAAGGATGAATGATCACCGTTTTGCTTAAAAGATCAGATGATATATTTCTTCGCTGTCATATCTTTAGGACAACCAGTATTTCAATTCTCAATATCATAAGGTGCTATCAAATCTAATATCAGGCATTTCTGATTTTCTTTTCTGTCTTACTAACAAATACTTGTGGTTTCTCGATCTTCCCTGAATTTATTACTAAATACAGGGAAGCCCCATTTTTTCTCTCGACAAATGAAAACAGCTGATACACCCGACGCCCACCTCGATTAACCAATTGCGTCGTTTCATCAGTATGATCAACTTCTACCGAGAGTTATTTCAAAATGTTCTACTATCCTTCTCCCGCTGACAAATTTACTACAATGGAAGAACAAAAGCATCAAACTGGAAGGTAACGCTTTGCATGCCTTCCATACAGCTAAACAAACCTGTCAGACATTACTGAATTCTTCTTCATAGAAAACGATCCACTGAACCGAATATCTCTGATAACATATGCATCCAACAAAGGAGTTGGCCCAGTGGTTGAGCAGCAACTGGATTCCCGACGTGAACTTATTGCATTCTTGTCGACTAAACTTTCTCCAGTCCTGACGTTTTACAGCACATTCTCTCGGGAAGTATTGGCAATTTACTTAACTATAAAAGATTTTCGCCACCTGTTGGCAGGTCAGAACTTCGCTATTTTTACTGACCACAAACCTTTGACGACTGAATAATAATGAATGAATAATAACTCGTATAAATATACAGCCTGGGAGATTAGACAACTCGATTACATTTCCCAGTTTTCGACAAGCTTGAGACACGTAGAAAGGATGGACAACACTGTTGCTGACATATTACTTGGAACAAGAATCAAAACCCTCGAGGACGACATTCTGAATCAGGATTTATTAGCTGATGAGGAAAACATTTACATTACGAGATGTCATCCCAGTTACTTTGAAGTTCTTTGAGCTTCCCCCACCATTCAGCATAAGAAATATCTATGGGGAAGTTTCGTTAAACACGCCTAGACGGTACATCCCCACCCCGCATTCAGGAAGCAGATGTTTAAACATCTGCACGGCTTGTCTCACCCGAGAAAACGGGCTACTGTTAAATTAATTTCGGGACACTTTGTTTTGAGCAACACGAAATCGGACATTCGGAGTTGGGTTTCTACGTGTCTAGAGTGCCAAATATGCAAAAATTACATAAGTACACCATATCTCCTAATATAATATTTGGTAATCCCGATGCTCGATTTTCACATATCTACGTCGACATAGTTGGACAATTACTAATGTCTCAAGTGTACCAATACCTTTTAACGGTAGTAGATCGTTTTTTCCCATTGATCGAACGCCATACCAAATAAATATATCAGAGCTAAAAAAGTCGCCAAGGCAATCCTGAAAACAGGAGAATAAAATTTGGAGTACATCAAGTGGTCACAGCGGATCAAGGAGCACAGTTTCAATCATCATTTTTCGGGAGATTTACGCAACTACTTGGGGTCAAACACATCAAAACAACGGCTTACCGCCCTTGTGCTAACGGTCTTGTCGAAAGATTTCATCAGTCTTTAAAAGCACCCACACAGACCAGCAAACTCGACACCACTAATTACTTGTTCGTAGGTTGAACTTGTTTTCGGCACGCCCCTTTCACACCCGGGACAGTATTTCGACTCTGATAATACATGCCCAATTCCGTCTACTCCATTAAAACAGGAGCTACACCACCGGATGTCTAATTTGAGATACAAGCCACCACGATACCAATCACCGAGCACCTACTGTAACGAAAGAGAAAATCACCTACCTCGAAAAAGAGTTCGTGTTTTGTCCATGAAAATAGCAAAAACCTGCTACTTTAAGTAACAGAGCTAATGTTTATTCCTCCTTGAATCGTGTGGAAAGGCCGTTGAAGGTTTTGTAATAAAATAAATCTACTCGAAAGACCAGTAAAACGCAAAAATGAAGTCGTTGAGTAAGCGACTGAATGCAAATCGAATAAATTGATTCTTTGAAGTTTCTCGTCATTTATATATACAAATTTAACATACATATATACAAAACAGTCTTAAAAGTATTTAGTGGTAGTATTTATGACGCATGTAGATCTGCATTGGGAACGCCTACTTTTTTGTCCAGTTATCCCTGGGCTAGTAAGGGCTCGTATCATTGACTGTTCGGTGAACCCCCTACAGCTGATCTCGACCGGGAAACAATGAGTGTGCCATCCTCTAGTTCTACAATCATCTAAGAGTCCTTGATATTTACTATACTTTCTCGCAAATGCCTCTTGCATATGCTTCTCCCATGGTACAGTAAACTCCTGCAAAATAATCTGTTTTGTGGCATCCGAGTAAACGATTATGTCTGGACGGACTTTGGGGGACGATATATGTGTTGGGAATTTCGTTTGTTTCCCGAGATCGACTCGCATCAGCCAATCCGACGCGGACGATAACAGTGAATGAAATCCTGCAACCTTCTCACTCGGCTTTTCAACTGCTTTAACGAAACGGATAGCTCTTCTTTTTGGGATGAGTTTATTGCTCTGCAAAGCTTCAGCAATAATGAGCGCTATCGCCTCTAAAACCTTGTCATGACTCCACCGATAGCTCCCGTATGTCAGAGTAGGTCTGAACCCGCTCAATATGTGTTGCAGTGATCCCCTCCCCGAACACAAGTGGCACTTTGGTGAATCTATTTTACCCGTAGGTGTAGGTTGGTCGCACTTGGTAACACGTCGTACACTATCTGAACCAGGAATCTAGATCTGCTGAAGTCGATATTCCAAAGATCTGACCACGACACTTTCCGCCGATCTACACCATCCCACCTGGTCCACGCCCCCTGTTGGCTATAACCTGCTATTTTTGGCATCCGCTTTTCCTCCATCCCTGCTCTTACCTCGTCCTGTATCAGGTGTTGACGCTCCTCCACGGTGCTTTTTTCCGAATCTGTAGGAGGGAATCAGCCCTAGGCCTGCTCGTCCCTGTGTGACTGAACCCACTATTGCTTTAACCTCCAGATTCCCTTCTGCGATAGCTAGTTCCTTAGTTGCACTCCATTTTCTGCCCGTCTTGATCTCAATTCCCTGGCCTGATACTTTGGGATCTCTGGAGTTTCTATACTGCTAGATTTTCATTGTCCGTGAAACCATGAACTCGTCGACTAGTTCACTGAATGGCAGCTGGATGATCCATACAAGGCTGCGCTGCTTAAGCACCGAGGTAATTCTAACCATCTACGGAGGAAACTGCTAGCTCTCCTCTCTAACGTCTCCACAGTCGAGATGGGAACGGTATATGTCTGGAGTGGCCATAATGCTCGTGGGAGCACACAATGATAGTATAGCCAGGCTTTGAAACGCCCTGGCAATCCAGATTTATCTATTTTCGCCAGCCACGAGTAAAAATCAGTACGTATAGCTTCGATAGCTGGTGTGTCCTTCAGAGCATTACAAAACGATTTCCCTAGACGTTTAAGAGGCTTATCGACCAAAGTCGCGATGGCACTCCCTTCTATTGTGAAATCTTTTTTACCACTCGGCCTTTTTTATTACCACCGTTCTACATTTGTTTGGCTTGATATTCATTCCTGCGCACTCAATAGCAATAGCCATCTACAGCCTGTAACAGAATATGTGGTGACTGTAAGATCATCCATGTAAGCCCGCATGGGTGGTTGCCTAACTACGGTATTGGAAACGGGGCCACGGCATTCCACCTCAGCGGACTTCACGAGCATATTCATCGCGAGAGCAAAAAGCGTGGCTGACAATGTACAGCCTCTAATAATTCATCTCCCGAGTCTATGCCAATCTGAAGAAACCAAACCGGATGAAAAACTTAGATGGAATTGACTGTAGCAATCCAGGATACTACATGGGACGTAATGTCTAACTAAAGCTTCTTCCACGAGTTTATGCGGTATGGACCCATAAGCATTGACCAAAACCAACCACGCGACAGCCAGGCCCCCTTTATTCCTTCTTGCATCCCTTATTAATTGCGACAAAACTCCTATATGCTCAACGCAGCCAGGCATACCAGCGATTCCGCCTTTTTGTACCGCTGTATCTATAAAGCTAATTTTTAGCAAAAAAGCTGATAGTCGTCGGGAAATCACACTAAAAAATATTTTGATTTCTGTACTCAGTAACGAGATACACCGAAACTGCTCGATATTTTATGAGTTTTCGTCTTTTGGGATTCAAACACCTTCTGCGTATCGCCATTGTTCTCCAACTTTACCTCGCTCCCAAATTACTTTAACGATCTTCCATAATTTCATGAGAAGACCTGGGCAACGCTTGTACATGGAGTAAGGCACGCCACTCGGACCTGGCGACGTAGCTGATCTAGATGCCATTTCTATCTGTTTGACCTCACTCAAACTTGGCACCCTTGTGTCGAACTCAACTTCTGGCGAGTTGGGTTTAATGAGGCGATCATTAAATCCTAATTCATCATCCCTTCTTGGGTCCCTATAAGAGCTCTTCAGAAAGGAATCCACCCCGTCCTTTAATCTGCCGCTCCTCTTATCGCCCAGAAGTCTTCTGGCAAAACGGGTCGGAGATAAACGAAACCCTCTCCCTGGTCCGCTCTTTCCCACGGCGACGATGCCATTCTGCTCTTCGCAGGTTTTTCAGTTTCTGTCTTCAAATATCTCTCAGTTCCGAAAGGGCTGGTCGCTCCTCTTAACAAGCGGCCTTAAATTGTTTCTTGAGGGATCTTAATTCCTGCCTTACTTCTCTTATTCTTCCTTCACGCCTATTCTGAGTGTAGACTTTATTTCTCGTTTTATCAATGTGGCCGAAACGTTGTTCCGTAGCCGACGATTAGTCTACTCATGGATTGAAGTCGTCGGTCTATGTTACCTGCAGACGTACCTTGGATTACAATGCATACGTCTTCATCAAAATCGCGCCAAGCTTTCTTGTTGCTTTCTTGGGGTCATTTAATCCGCTTAGAGACTACTTTCTCCGGCATTGTCTGAGTCCACACTGGGAGATGCTGGGCGCTGTGGTTTGTCACCGTGACCTGCTCCACCTCCCTCTTACTTGGTGTAACACCTATGCGTTGTGTGTTCTCAGCTACTACTGCACATTTCATTTTGGCCTGGTGTATTTTTAGGCAACGCTGATTCTTGCACGTCTTTCCTCAGTGGCATATTGAGTCAGAAATCCTTTGGGTGTAACCGTTGTGTCTGTCCTACCGGGGGTTACATGCTCCCCACCCTCTCGGGATTCCCTGGGGATATGTATTCCGTGATCTACTAGTAGCATGAAACGAGACTCATTTCAACAAAGGGACATGTCATTAGGGCTGCGAACCCTGCAGACTCCATATAGCCGTCTTTCCGGCTTGCCAACTGTCTTTCCACCTGTCACCGAGTCTTTCCTCAGTCGTCAGCCAGACAATTCCTGGTAGTCACTGTTGATAACAGGTTTTAAAATTATTAAAAATACACCTTTAAGTTCCGAATCTAGTGCGTCGTCAGTGTTGTTGCTCCCATGTCACTAGAAGTTTCGGGTCTAAATAAACAACAGACTTCTTCGATGGGCGACCCGACCGAATATGATCAGTATTCGGCCTGCCCCAGGAATAAATTTGCCACTAGCTTTAGGACGTGCATGATATAAGTTCCCCCAGAAGACGGCAACTAATCAAGACTTCACTTGAGCTATTAGAAGTTATAGATCGGGTATGCATGGTTGTATTGATCTTCCTACATCTGGCCAAGACAGGGTGTTTTTTGGAAGAAGACAAGTAAACACACCAATAAATATATACATTATATATATATATATATATATATATATATATATATATATATATATATATATATATATATATATATATATATATATACTCACCCAAACAATGATTTCTTATATTGGCTTGTTTTACGACTTAATTTTCTTTCTCTTCCTCCCTTTTTAACTTCTCTAAAATAACATTTTTGTTTGGTCTTTCTTTTTCTACTTTCCTTTTCATGCTTATTTTTCTTTCTTTTCTTCTTTTCTAATCTACACTTAATAAAATGTTTACAATAGAGTGATTAAAATAACTGACTATTTACAACTTTTAAAAACTAAGAGAAAAACATTTAACTAAAATCGCTTAAAAAAATTAATCAAGCTATTTACATGTTAAATACTAGTTAAAAAAAGCCACGTGTAAATTTAGATAAAATAAGTTTCTCCCCCCAACAAAAAATCTTCTTGTGTTCCTACTAATATATCTCTGTAATTTAATCGATACTGCCATTATATTTCTTAGTCACATCCTACATTAAAACTTGAAGAAAAAACGACATCAAGTACGGAACCACACATTATTTATTTTGCTCGTCTGTTTAAAGTTAAAAAAAAAAGACAACACAGATATTTAAGTTTTAATGTTTATTAATATCGAAATTTCTTCGGAAGCTACACACACATCTATAAAATGCACTAATATAAAATACCATTTAAATCACAGTGTTGTATTTTAGATGGTAGGGGAAAAGGTATAAAAAAACTACTTTGTTATAAAAAGAAGAGTCAAGTCCATCATCGTTTCGGTCGGGATGTTTCCTTGCTGATCACAAAAGCATAATCTCAGCTTGAATTAGATTAGTCCAATTTTCAAATCAATTGATGCAAGTATTGCATTCTGTAGAAAAGACAAAAATATAAATCATAATCTAATAAAAAAGAACACATTTTAATCAAATTATTAATATTTACAATTTTATAGATTAGCCTCGGAGTTCATATTATGATATAATGATGCAGTTTAACAATATTCATCTGGTGTATTTCGGCTAATATATTTTTTGATCAAAACAAAATTTTAAATCAGTATAGTTCTATGAAATTTGGTAAGAAATGCTTTTAAAAATTGTGGTCGGTCCAAAGAGATTCCAAAATAAATTCTAGTGTTTGTCATGTTGGGTGAACTGAGAACTTTTCGGTGTTCTTAAGATTATAATTTCAAACAACATTTTAATGATAGGGAGAAATATTTTAATTCAACGATGATACACACTGCAAGGTTTAAGAAATGGAATAACGAATTATTCAGGAATGCATTGGGTTGGCCAAAACAAGGTAGTTCTGAGTTTCATCAAACGATCTTTTTATTCATACAGATGTGGAATCGTGCATGTTTTTGAAACATAGTTTATTAAATCTAATATTAATGATTAAAATAAATTAGCGACATTTTTTATCACGTAGAACGTATTTCAGATGTTTTTCCTTAATGATGTTTCACGGTAGAAGCACGATGAATCTTTAATAATGATTTACATCATAGCATCATTCCTAATAGTTATGGTTGCGTGTTGCAGTAAGTAGCTAAAATAATGTACGATTGGCAATGTAATGTAATTAAACAGATTGTGGAAGAAACTAAACTGGCAATAAAAAGGCACATATTATAACAGAGTGCAATACAGGATAATATATTTTTATGAAAATTAATAATATCCCTAACAGAATGTTTTGCTGATTATATATTTAATGATGTTCTAGAGCAGAAAAGTCAGAAGAAATTTGTTTTCCAAAAGAATTTAAGATGTTTCCACAATTATACAGTTTATACGATGATGTTTTCTGTTGTATATAAGGAAAATATGCTTTCTTCTGTATAGTTATTTTTAGTTTAAACATGATTTATATTAACTCCTGCAAAATACATAACGTCAACAAACTTTCCTAGTTCTCATAAGGTTTTCAATAAGGGTAATAATATATTGTTTTTACTTGCAATTCGCGCCTATATTATTAAATTTGTTATAAATTTTAATGCTTTAAATTTTTCCGCCTTATTTTTTCTTGGCTACCTTTTTTTAGTTACCTTCTTCTGACATTCTCGCATTTTCGTAGAAATTCAGAATTACATAGCACAGGTTGCGTTTTTTATGAGAGTATTGAGTATCCAAGATAGTAAAAAGTTAATTGAGAGAGAATGAAAATGACTAATGTCTAAAATTAAGTTACATTTCATTTGATTATTTCGACCGCATGGAAATCATCACTATCTACGATGCTAAGGAAATCTGTTACCTTAGTTGTCTTCTATCTATTTCTATCTGTGTCAGCATCCTACGGATGATCTCAATCCAATGTTTGTTTTGTTTACACTATCTATTAAATCCATATAAACATGCGTCTGCAAATCACATTATAATACTTCAAACATTTCAGACTCTAGTCCTAACATTTCAACGTCATACAATAGTATGTTAAATATTTCTTTACCATATAATGTTAAAAATGTTACTAAGGTTACATATTGTTAAAGAAGTCGATCAGTTATGCTTTAAATTCAAAGACACTAATTTATATATGTTGCAAGTGATTTACAACATTCAATTAGGAGTTACTCTTGCAAGAAAATTAATCAAAAGTGTTCGCTGTTCTGACATGCAGAAATTAAAATGATGCTTACATTCACAATGCGAAATTCTGGATTCACGATAGACGTCTGTCGGGGGAGCATAACGGGTATAACAGTCGTTCCAATGCCTGCAAAATAACGTCTAATAAAGCATCTGCGACCAGGAATTTACATAATCTTCACATAATTCTTGGATCAGGAAATACATTGTACGAATATATTTCTTTTATCATTCAACATTAAAAATTCATAAAATTAAACGACTAAATATCTTTAAACATTCTTTGCATTTTTCATATAATATATATATTCAATGTAAGAAATATTTTATACTTCTAAGTCATATGCACAACAATCCCAGCTTGTAATATACACATATTTTGATAGCTTCTATGAACGTTACCAGAAAATTAGTTAAAACATTTGTAATAAAGATATTATTTTATAATTTTGTACCAATATTTATCTTCATGAATAAAGTGTTTCATTTTTAGAAAATGATAATCACTGCAGTTTAAATTGTGCTTAGACGTTTTAGCGTTCTTTTATTCTCAATACAGACTAACATTATTCTCAATAAAATCTATTTTGAAAGAGAATATCAAAATGAAATGTCATATTTACTTACTGTTTATAAATGGTGTTAATTCGTTAAACACCGTTTGCAAGCCTTTTTTAACATTTGCCACCTGCAGTATAATTAAAAATATATTATGAAGTATATAATTTATTTTAATATCTGTCAGTATAAAATACACTATAGAAATCATAATTTTTTCTCGAAGTGAATTACACTTTTGATTACATTAGATTAAAGAACAAATAAATTCGTAAAATAGTTTTATGCAATTTTTTAAGCAAGACTATAAAAGAATGAAAATAAAGAGCAATACATTTGTCTGAATATCTTCCACAAAGAAATCTGCAAAACAATTACACGAAATTTTAGAAGCAGTAATTCTTGGAATGTCTACATGGGGTTTAGATAATTTCCTTGTAAAGCTTTATGCACAGAAGTTAAAGAGAAAAGATTGATATATCATTGAATTATACATGAAATAAATTTGATATATAACCACAAATTTTTGGTTTACGTTTAAACAAATCATTCATGATTAGAAGGTGCAAAAATATTCAGTAAAATAATTGTTCTTCAAACCACTGCGAGGGAACTTTTGATTTTCAGTAGCTTTAACTTGTATTAAAAACATACAGATTCTGCAAAATATATCAATAATATTTTATTTAGAATAATAATATGATAAATGTCCTAAAATGTCTAATCACAAGAAATATTTCTCCGCTATTAGTTGGCAAAATAAGATAATAGATTTATTTCAATATCATTGATTCATAAACATGATTTTTTGTCAGGTTTGAAAATTTGAGGATTTACAGTTATCATTTACCAAACCTAATTTATTTCTATCTCATTAAAAGTTTACAAATATTAAAATTTATTAATCCTTTATAATTGTACATATTTAAAACTCATTTCATACGTACCGTAATCTGCGAAACGCCTTCTATATTACTGGCTTTTCAGATTTTTATATGCGTATATGTGCATATAGATTTATACATGCTTTTATTGTGACTGTGAGTTTCATACTTTTAAAATACTCTTGAATATGACATATAGGGAATATGTGTATTGAAAGTAAAGAAATTACTTACATCAAAGTTGTCTGCGTAAGGCCCCGAAAGTTTACCAAATGTAAAACTAAAATGAAAACGAAAAGTAGTAATTTATATTAAATGGACGAAATTAATTTTAAATTTAAACTACGTTTCGTTTATTACTCATTTCTTATTTCTGTATTATTTATTTATGATTATTGTTTAGTCAAACGGATTTGCGATTTATTATAACCTTTTAATCCCGTTCATCTCATTCCCACAATTGCTTAAACGTCTTTACTTCCTGAAACATTTAAATCCTTAATATATGCTTACTAAAACAAACCCCTCAACATGATTCTATAAACTAAAGTGTTGATTAATGCTGTTAATTTCTCACACATTTGTGCATAAATAATTTATTAATCATGAACTGCGACTGGATAATTCTGATTTCTGTCGAAGATCATATATACTTCTTATAAAAAGAAATGGAATAGCGGAGCAAGAGTAAAAACGTACCAAGTTCATTAAAATTACTACTTGATGTCCGGTGGGACATAACTCTTTGTTATTAATCTCCAACAATTTGATTTCCTCTAACATACTTTATATGTATTAAAATAGAAATGAATAAATTTGAGACCCAAAACAATGAAATTGTTCTTGCTTTTAGAATAAAAAAGTTTAATTTTTTCTTTTTTATGAAGAATTTTAAATAAATTCCGCCAGTACCAGCAAGTAAATATGGAGAAGACAGAAAATTTCCAAATAAACATTATTCTTTTCGGATCTTAGTCAAATTGTAAAGTTAGCTTAGGAGAAATTGAAAATTTATTATTAAAAGTTTAATGTCAATTTTTTGTTTTGTGTAGGATGGCAACAAAAGAAAAAATAACAAAACTTTTATCACTAAGAACGACCTTGAAGAAAAATCTAAACGATATAAGTTTGATTTTGAATAATTCTATAGTAAATTTCAAAGTTAAATTTAAAATTATTTATTTTCTTATATCGGCTGGCCGTTTATTAAACCGGCTTTATCTTCACAATTCTGTCGAATTAAGAGTAAAACGTATCAAAGAACGTGAGATAAATGAAGGACCAGCTAGCTAGAGATCGACTCCCAAAAATATAATCGTAGAGTAGGCTCCAGGGCACATTTCAGCGTCTGTTCCAATAAGATGCATACTAATGCCAAACCTTATATAAGAGTTCAAAGACAAATGGACTAAATGTTACACAGCATAAAAGACTAAATAATAAATCACAACTGGATTCAGAAACACCGAAGATGTTTTTGAAACTAGTGAACCCAAGGAGGAGACACAGAGAGACAGATCGACTATATGAAGTTTAAATGATCAAGGAAGATTGGGCAAAGTTAGGAAAAATGATCATCATAGATATGGCAGAAAGATAGATAATGAACAGGATAAAATATGTTCTCTTTGAGAGCATGCATAAAATCAAAGGATAGAACTCTCGTAATTGATAAAACAGACCTATACTACAAATAAAAATACATCGGTGAACACTTCCAAAAAAGAGAGAAAAATTAAATGCAGAAAAATATTGGAGTACCTTTGATATTTACATCAGTGTGAATATTGGTACTGACCAAGTTGAACAGCAGCAAAGCAAGGAGATGTATTTTGTCTTTGAAATTTTCGGTATCATCATGATTACAGAAATACCATATGAAATATACTACACTGGGGACATAATGGAAACCCTCAGTAAATTAATATCATTGGTTTACAAATGAAAACTTAAAAAACAAAAATAGCCAATCGTAAATAATTTTGTGGAACTGGAAATAAAAATTATATCCAAAATTGTTGGTTGACTCAATACTTCAATATATGGTACTAATAATATATGAATATTTCATCAAAATTGTTGTTCTTGTCAGATTAATTATTATTCACCTAATGGCATTCTTATATATATTTTCCTAATAAGCTAATTATTATTTCCTTTTTCACTGAGATTCCCTACAATAAAACTGACCCAAGAGAAATACTCTGTGAATTTCAGAACAAAGCCGATAACGACCGCTGTATGTGTTGCGAAGTGATTTTTGCATCTCTAAACGGAATATAACACCTGTAGTGAGTAAAGATGGTACTTCCAATTGCTAAGGGATCGTCAAAGAAAAAGAAATTGACAGTGTAATATATCCAAACTACCAGTAATTGGAGAGAAAATAAATAGAAAAAGGCGCACGTCAAGAACGCGTCTACTTAACCTACGAAATTATCATTTACGATGAATCGATAAAATAACAATCTAGAAGTCATACAAAAATTTTATATATGTGGTCACATTCGTACCAAAATAAACTCTGCAACTAACATGCTGCTGGTTACAGACACAGAATGCAGAATATCCTAGAGAAAACGCGAAGGAAGAAAAATCAAGATACTATGAAAATCAAGCAAATACACAAATTGAATTATCTTGAAATGCAAATGTGACGGAAATCCGAAGACGCAGTAGAATTACGAAATATGCTTTCCAAAGGCATAGAAAAAATTATTAAGGAGGATGAAGGATTGCTGAATTTCGATGTAATATCAATTCTCCATTTATAGCTTGAATGCTAGGCAATTTTCTCCAAAGGAAATATTGTTAATAAAGATGTGATTATATGTAAGGATGATGATAATACAATGGAAGAAACATGTTAGAAATTTTTAATGGATGATTTCGTCTTCCTCTGTTTGAATTTTCTATTAAATGGCACCAGGACATAAGGGGTTATTGAGAGTGAAAGAGAATGAGAGAAAACTTTAATGAGAAGTGAGGAGAGAAAGACAGTAACAGAACAGGATTCAGGGAGACAAAATATGGTGTTTGGTATACTATCTAAATTTGAGAATATTGTATATGAAAGGAATTTATGATATTGAAGGGGTTTCTACAGGCGAGTAGTGAGAGAAAAGAAATATTAGAACAGAATATAAGGATGCATCTGGTTAGTTTAACAATAAGACAGTAAGACGTAGCTGCCAATTTAGTATCATGCTTAAATCCACGCAGTCAATTCACACAGGAGGTAAGCTCATCAAAACAATTACAATGAAAATATTTATAGAAAAGCAGAGGCAAGCCATGTCGCGTCGTTGTGAATGTAAATGATTTCGAGATACCAGGTAAGGATTGTTTATGTTAAAGACCCTTTCAATTATTCTCTTTAGACCTCGAAACAAAAACCTAAAGGTAAGTCTTACACCTGAATTCCAATTCTGTGACGGTTGGACTGTACTTCCGAAAATTATTTCTCTTACATATAGCATTTTTTCTCACATCCAAAAATGCTATTTTGGTGATGCTCTCTGTGTTTGTAAATATTTTCCTGTATGATTTTCATGCTTAATTTTCAGCTCATCAAAGGCGAATTATAGTTCAAATGGGGAGACATGTAAAACATATTTCTTTAGAAATATCGACATTGATCTATGAGTTGTTAGCATGTCCCTAAAATACGATATTCAAAGTCACAAGGCATTTGATATTGAGCTAAATTCAAAGTTTCGAACGACTTGATTAATATGCCTAAAAAACTAATTAAACGATGATTATTAGAGTTTTACTGATATTATTTAAAAGGTTTAACACAAAACACAATGTGTTTTATATACAGATTTCCTCTTTAAAAGTACACATATTTGTGATTGGTTGAATCCATATGTCAAATATAATCTGACATAACTTCCGAAATCATACAAAGACATATAAAGACAACATTATAAATTATTATTTCTCGATATTAAGACCAGATTCTACAACTTCTTTATGGCATGCGTGAAATCATCATTAACGTTTCGATAACGAGAAAGGATGTCATATTTGTAATGCATTTTCTTTTTACCTTTAATTTGAATAAAGAAACAATTCACCTTACCTAATGTTTGCAATAGAGAAATAAAAGTTGTTTTCTTTGAATTGAGCCTTCACTTCTGTTGACACATTCTACAAAAAAGAATTATGAATAAGAGTTACTGCATTGTCCACATTGTACAAAGATTTAATTCCGAATTATTAATTTTATCATGCTTTACTTATAAACAAACGATAATATATGTATCTTTCTTGGAAATCAAAATCAAAAGCCGCTGCATCAAAGTGATATGGCTAATAATATTTTCTGCATAAACATACTTTTCTCTCTCTTTTTCTGCATATATGTGTATGTGTCGATGGAAGGATTATTGTTGTATGAATTAAAGGAATTTTATTTTAGGCAAATATCTGGAACATTTTTTAAATTGTTCAATTTTTCATGGAGTAAAAGAAGAAATAATTCTCGCTAACATAACAAAATCAGAATTATTGTGCATATCATCTCAAAAATGAAACGATTGATTTTGGTGAAATTGTAAATTTGTTTAAATATTAAAAATATCAAATATTATTGCATTAAACTTTGTCATTATATAAGCGAAATTTTTCAAAAATATTTCCAAATATTCAAAATTATTGACCGATAGATTTCATTATAAAATGAAAATATTGTTTCTAAAATGTTTCAAATATTTCTAGCAGTGATGAATCTATAGAAATGGGCAAAAGGGTACTTCATTGTTTGAATCGAATGAAAATTATTAATACATGCGGACAAATGTAAAATATTTTTATAATTAAATCAACATAAAACACAATTGAAATAATTGTAATGAAGTGAAATGACGCAGACAGACTTACCAAATAAACATTAAAGACCTCGGTCTTTTCCAAGTTGGATTGGAGCATAGAAAATTGAAGCCGTGTGGGAACGCTCATTTGAATCTTATCTGTGTAAAAATATGTTCGGGGACGATCAAATGTTGAAAAGTAAATTTCAATCGTTGTGTTTGGGAAGGAAAATGCAAACTATGAATAAAAAACAAAAAAATAGTTTCAATAATTGTAATAAAACCATTAAACAAACATTTCTTTAATTATGTGAGGCGAACATGAGCGCATTTGAATACATTCATGCACACACATACACACGTACATACTTATATGTACACACACATATTTATCTGTACACACACGCATATATATATATACATATATATATACATATATATACATATATATACATACATATATATACATATAAATACATACATATATATATATGCATATGCATATATATATACATATATATATATATATATATATATATATATATATATATGTATATATATAAATATATATATATATATATATATATATATAGAGAGAGAGAGAGAGAGGGAGATAGATAGATAGATAGTATACATATGTATATCAGAAGCTGTGACCAGAAGGCTGCGTTTAATGATTAAATAAACTGTCCTCGTTGGATTTTTGCTAAGGAGTTGGACAAAGAAATTAAAATTTTATGTAACTTTAATTTCCCCTCGTTAAATGTTCACTATTTTTTAATAATTTTTGCTCATTCTATCCACGACACACGAATTATAAAACATAAGAGAAAATGTGAAACTGGAATTTCCAAGGTTTTTATTTAGTCGTAATATTTCGCTTTCTTAGAAACCAGCCATAAGGCGTGATTTTTAATTATTTATTTGTGTCTATATTATTTTATCATATTTTTATTTACGTAAAATATTTCATACCATGTTACGTGATACCACAACGTGATTGATATGATTGAAGTATTATATTAAATATTAAATAATTTAAGATTAATTATAAAGATTAAAGAATCATTATTATAATCGATACCTTAGAACTAAAAAATGTTCTTTTAAAATGATAAAAATTGGGAACATATTAACAAAATAAATAATATAACGTAATAAATGAATAGATAATTTGAAATAAATAAACAAATATATCACAGTTCAAAATATAGTTTTCATTTCTATACCTTCATAGTTAATACACACAAGGGATCTATCGCTGGTACTGACTAGTCCCACACCATAAATACAGCAAATTTAAAATGATCTTTAAAAAAATTAATAAACTTGTTTCAGTAAATAGCTCTATTTATTTCTGAGACGAGGTATTATATACACTATTTGGACTATTGTTCTCATCTTTGTTGCCATATTTATTACAACGTTTTGGCCGTTGTACGCTCCGGCCCTCTTCAGGTGGCTGGAATGTCGAACTGAACCCTTTATTTCGCTCACTGGGGTAGACTGTTCTAGTTCCACGTGCCATATCTAATGGATGTCAGTTATCTCCTGTTAATTCCCCTCTCAAATTTCTCCACCGCCTTAACCAGGTATTGAACTCACTCTTCGGGTCCTGTCATTGGATCTAACTAACGCTTTTATCCACTGTGACAAACGAAAGCAAGGATCTATCATGCAGAAAGAGCTGAATATTTTCCAACAATCTGCTATTGTAAGAGACACATAAGAAGCGGATGGCTGTTTTAAAAAAAATAAAATCTCCATTTCTAGCCGAGCCCTTATCCATATAAAATTTCACAAATGCGACACTGTTGTAACTACGAAGAGTGTCATGTTAACAACGATTTTACATTCAGACAAGTCGTGTTATAGTCAATCTGGACTGAATACACATTTAAAGGTCCATAAACATTGACCCCAGGAGGCAATAATTCCTCAAAGAATAACGGTTTACAGCATCCATCTGTGTAATAAAATATGCAAAATCATTGTCAGTTTCATGAACGTTAATGTATGTCAGTGATGTTATTACTCATTAAATGAGTGAACAATCATACGGTCGAAAAGCATGCATTGTATATCCTAATTGTGAAAAACATATAATCAGTAAATTATGATAATAAAACATCATAACACATTATAATCAATAATGATGGATTTCTAATTTGAAATAAAGGGTCTCCAATAAAGATCTCCTTACCTGCGGCAGAATTGTACCAATGCAAAATGAATCAGGGCATGTGGTATGGAGAAAGTCACGACTGCCGTCTGGAAGCTGAAAATGTTAAATAAAGTTTTGTATAAATCTTTACAGTTTTTACTATTGTACAGAGAATTTTCGATATATATATATATATATATATATATATATATATATATATATATATATATATATATATATATATATATATATATATATAATTCTCATTAAAGACGACTGATACGTTATTGAGATTATTCTTTTAATTTTCTTGTTTTCATATGAGTTTTTTTTCTTATGGACATAAAGTGCGTAAAAGTGTTCCAATGTTGTACATATCCAGCAGCATTCGGCTATTCGTTTAGCCATTATCATCGTTGAGTTTTATATTTAAATACATGTTGACTTTTTCTTTTTTTATTATTATTACTTACTTTATTTTTAGTCATTTTTTACACGTGGATGAGGCTACTTTATTTGTATTTTCTACAAATATGTTACATAGAATTAATATTATATATTAATTCACATGGCCCTTATGAAACTGCACCCCTGATCATATCAAATTCATGAATAAATATATTAGACATACCACTATATGCTTATCAAGAACATTCATGTTACATCTCTTTGACCATATCTTAGTTAGGATTCATTTAAACGGACACGAAAACATACCAAACTCCAATCGCAATATACAAGTTGAAATTTATCACAATATTATTTCATTTCAGTAACATCAAAATATGTTATAAATAACAGAACGAGTTATCGAGCTGGCTCTTATTTAAATCTAAACCTATGTGGCTGTCAGATTATGTAAAAATTCCTGGCAAGAGGAAGAGTGAGTGAGTTGTCAAATCGTGCTTCAAATTCAAAAGTAAAATATCGTCAAATGAAAATCTATTCATTGGGCGAAAACAAGAAAAATAACCTTTCAGATTATGAATGATAAAAACTGACTGGTTATATATATATATATATATATATATATATATATATATATATATATATATATATATATATATATATATATATATATTGTGACGGGTTTCATCTGTCTGGGTTTGTTTCTAAGAATATATATATATGTCATCACTCCACTG
The DNA here is from genome assembly GCA_964036315.1 of Acanthosepion esculentum. Classification (NCBI taxonomy): domain Eukaryota; kingdom Metazoa; phylum Mollusca; class Cephalopoda; order Sepiida; family Sepiidae; genus Acanthosepion; species Acanthosepion esculentum. The sequence continues at coordinate 1,196,758 of OZ038477.1, forward strand.
AAAAGTCAATTCCATTGGTAACCTACATTTTTCTTTTGTAAAAATTGTGAATAAATGTGAAATTTACGCCCGGGTTCTTACAAAGTTTTACTATTGCTAAGAGATTATCTGTTATCACAAAATGGGATATTTCATAACAAAATGATGTAAAGAAAAAACAAACTTAAAAACATGTTGCAACTAGGAGCGCCTCTCTTTCATAAGACGTTGTAGTCATAACAACGTTAACAAAACACGACGAAACTAGACCCAATGACCCAGTTAATTTTTGCCCGGCAGGAAATTCTTGAACAATTTTCATTTTGGGCTAAGTCATTCGTTTTTATTTTTTGTTTTCTTTTTGTCATCTGCAAAATTTTTTGAACTTTTCAGTTTATTGTTTTTTTTTTTCAGTTTTTTTTCAATTACTTTTTCGTGTTTATTTTTTGTTTTCGTTTTTGGTTTCCCAAGTCCCTTTTTATTTCTTTTTTTATGTCAGTTTCGACGTTTTTGTTTTCATGCAACTTCTTAGTCGCAACACTTTGTTCAGTGCCGTTTTAAAAAAGAAACAAAAAATGGCATATAGGCCAACGTTTTTCATTTATTTGGTCGTTGTAGGCCCATGCTGGTACTATCATGGCGGCCAATCCGGTGAACATGGAGTTAGGGCAGATCCCAAAAGGATCCTGCATATTAAATAAAAGTATGACAATTTCATAAAGGGCAACGAATTTCTGACCATCCCAGAGGCAACAGATACATGAAGGAAAAAACGATCTCTCTGCTAACACCTTCGTGGGATCACGTAAACTGATTAGGATCAGTAGAGATACAATGGAGGAGCTTCAAAGTAAGCCCCAAAATCCTGAAAAGACTTATGGGATATATTGCTAGCTATTGAGGAAGGGGCAAAAAAGTTGGTAGGAAGTACTCTGGAAACAAAGTCCGTCCACCTGCAGACGGAATATTTGAGGACGAGGAGGAAAAAAGTAACAGTCCATGGAATCCCAGTAGACATCACCGGCAATAGGCTAGGCGTCTTTTTTTTCGCAGTAAGGAGATGTAGTGGAAGACTCGGTGACAATGAGAAAAACGAGGATTCCCACTGGGAATTTTGTCCTTCAGGTGACATTGACTAGAAAAGCCTTCAGTGACATCCCCAATACACTAATGTGCCGGGAATGGCTAATACCATTGGTGGTAGAAGGACGGCACCAATTGTTTTGGTCGTGCGGTGTTATGAGACATATGACAAAGGCGTGTACCGGCAAGAAGTCGGCGTCTCAGCCCAGCCAAGCAGCAGTACCAGCAGCAGCAACAACAGTTGAAGTTGCGACGGAGGATGGAAGGAGGTAGGGAAGAAGGGGCAAAAAACACCAAGCCCTCTCCACCAGAAGTTGATCCCAGAGCAATCACCACCCAAAGAGCAGTCAGAAAAGCATCAGCAGAAGCCACTGCCTCAGCCCCCGAAAAGATAGCTTCAGGAAAAGGAGGAGCTGCAAATGGCACAGCCTAAGGAGAAAAAATAAGACAAGACCAGCACAAAATTAACAACAGTAGATAGCAAATGTTCCTAAAAGTCAAAAACATAAGAAGCAGTGTGCTGAGGCAGACATGGAAGTAGATGTAATTGCCCCACCTAGGTCTTCCTCTTTGAAGAAGGGAAGGGATGAGCAAGAGGAGGCGATACATTCAAAGCAGGAGAATCGGCTGAAAGAAGCAGGAAGGACAAGTTTATGGAAAGATCAGGGTCCCAGTTTCTCCCTACGGCCCCATCCGAAATAAAGAAAGTCCCAGTTCAAGTAGCCTCCCACCTTCACCTACACGGGCTCCGTCCCCTCTACCTCAACATCATCTCTTGATTTAACTTCTACATACCCTCCCACATCCACTTCTTCTCTGCCCCTTTACGCTTTGGCATAGGAGCCACACCTGCGCCGGCTGAGGGAGAGTGCGTGCAGTCCGGTCCTACGTGGAATCGCTGCCACTGGAGGTGCTCTAGTCAGGGTTTCCGCGTAGGCTGATGACGTATCTACTTTCGTGTCGTCCCACAGTGACAGTGAGGTACTACTGAATACGCTTGAACGGTGCGAGAATGTGAGAGGAGCCAAGATTAACCGGGACAAGTCTTCAGGCATGTGGTTAGGTGCTTGGAACGGGGTCGATCTTCCAGGGGCCTTTAGTTGGACGAACAGTCCTGGCCGCATTCTTGGGGTGTGGTTGGGACCCGACCTCCAGCTGTTGAAAAATTGGTTAGAAGTAAAGGCAAAGTTCGGCGCGGTCGGTCAGACTTGGCGTCGAAGGATGTTGTCCGTGAAGGGTGGGGGGCTTAGGCGTGTCCACTTGCGTCTTTCCTGTTGTCCTTTATCGCTTATCTGTACTTCCTCTGTGTAAGGTACATAAGAAGGCGCTCGAGCGCTTGCTATCCTCCATTTTATGGAGGGGACGCAATCATAAATTCGACAGAAAAGTCTGTGCACAACGTCCGTGTTATAGGCTCTAGGAATGCCGTACTTGGCGAGTCACAAGGTCGCTTCGAGGTTAGCTTTCCTACGCCGGGCATTGAGAGGGGATTCGATTATGGCAGGGTTTGCTTTCACTTAACTTACCATCAGTCTTCCACTATCTCGCGGGTTGAGCGCCGTTGTAGACCCCGGGATCAATCAGATTTCCTTCGCGAGTGTCCATCGGTCTTGAAGATCATTCGTTGGTCCAGTGACCTTCGGCTAAGGAGAATCTTCTATCGGGATTTAGTGGAGGTTGCCGCGAATGATCCACCAGGTGAGGGGCTCAGCTTTTCTGAGGAAGAGTTTCGCCCCTTCTGGTCTTGGGCGCCAGCGGCCTTATACCCTTCAACACTGAGTTTTCGCTTATCTGGCTATCTCTCAATGACACGGCCTTCATATGGGGCTTGGTGGTTTCGCCAGACTGTGAATGATACGAACATGGCACAGAAGAAACAGCTTCGCACGTCTTCTACCATTGTCCTCGGATCCGTCCCTTATGAAACTTGTCGGCAAGTTGACGGCTCGTCTCTCTCCCGAAAAGCTTGTGCTCATTGATTGTGCTTACGCGTGTGACAATGTGTCGCCCTCATATTCTGGGGTCAAACGAATGGCGTTTTCTATCACTGCTGGCCACGGCTCGATTGGGAATTTGGACGACGCGACAGAAGAAAGTCTTGCGAGGTAATCGTCTTTCTTATCAAGATGATTAGAACTGATAGAAAACGCTTGGTTTCGGCAGACTTCAGCAAAATGTGGGTGACAGGCGAGCTTGGTTCGTGTGAACGGGGCTAGCCTTGATTTTCTCTTTTAGGTCTACCTAATTCACATCGGAGTGGTTTTCTGTGGAGCCCTCCCCTGGTCAGGCTAGACAAGCTTTGTGTAACTAGTTAATGTGTGTAAGTGTTGTCCTCCGCCTGCTCCCGGCTACATCTTTGGTTATAATCCAAGTTGAGATTTCCAACCTTGCCAGTTTGTTTTTGGGCCTCTTTTCACTTCGACTTGATCAGCTATATTTATTCCCCCATGTACGTGTATATTTTCGTCTTTCCCTCTTCCATAGCAAGAGAGCTTCTTGATTCTGTCGAAGGGCAGAATAGAACTGCCTCTCTTTTTTGAGGGTTGGACGGTTCCAACTAACATCAGTTATCTTTAATTTGTTTGTTTTGATATTTTAGTTTGTTTTTTGGGGTTTCATCCCCTCCCCTCTCATTTTATATTATGTACACATTTTTATGTATACTATTTTATAATCATGAAATTAAATTTTTATATCATGGGGTGCGTTTCTTAGAATCTCCGCCACCCTCTGAGAGTATGCGGTATGATATATGGATGATTAATTGGCAATAGATGAGTTTTTGTGATGAATGTGCCAATTGAAACAAATGAATGGGTCGTGAATCGGATTAGCAAGGTAGTAAGTGACGACCAGCCTCAACCCCATTCCCCTCCTTTTCGGCTTTGTGTCTTACTTGCGTATTTTACGCAATAATTCATAAGAACGTCAACAAAACAAGTTCTATATATCCTAACGGATTAAACCTGTCACAAAAATTTAGGCAATTATTAGGTTGGTGCAAAAATAATGTCGTTTTTTGACGTTCAACTTCATGTGAGAAAACGACATTATTTTTCCACCAACCTAATAATTATAATCTGCGAGCATATATATTTCGAATATTTGTTCGTTTTGATAATATATATAATCCCATCTCAAGTATACCATTCTTGATTCTGCGTTTGAAATTGAAATAGAAACTTCTAGTAGTAGGTAGCCTTAATTTATGAAAGCGAGTGGTAGAAAGGGAAAGGTTTTGTGTGCTACTTCAAAACCAATTGTGTGTTAAGTATAGTTCTTTAGTAAAACACTTTCCGTGTTAATTGAAGCTAATAAAGCATCACTAGATGTAAATATAATATAAAAAGGAATTTGCACATAATCAGTAGAGAATTGTGGAATTACAATTTTTAGTCATTTTGTTCAATAGGTTGTGGATTTTCTGTTACGTGACCTGACATATTTATATGATAAGATTTATTTTTTTCCTTTACATGTATTCTTTCTATATATGCATACGAATTTGGAAGCTTTAGTGATTTTTGTATATGTTAATAATTTATTATTACATCATAAATAATACACACACACACACACACACACACACACACACACACACATATATATATATATATATAATTAGAGCGGATAAACGTAGTAGAATTTGGTAGACAGGGTTTTATAGCTATGTATACAGTAATGACTGGATAGAGTGCTACTTCGTTTGAAATTAATGGCCAGGGCGGTGAGCTTTCCCGATCTAATCAAAGGTTACCTCTCCTTGACTTTACATAGCAAGTAATGGACTCGCCAGGTTTACTTGCCCAAGTGAAGATACGAATAAAAATAACGACTTTCAACACAGATATATGCAAAATACCACTCAGGTGCTCCGGTATGCAGCGATCCTATGTCCAAACTGGGTGTTGGTGGTGGTATTGGTGGTGATGATGATGATGATGATTTATGCACACATTTTTTTTTAATTTTCTGGTATGTCTACATAAAGGCAAACCATATCTCCAGAGCTATAGTTGAAAGCGATTGAACCCAATCTGGCAATATTTATATTCAGTGAAACGAAACATAGTCTCAAACAAGTTAATTAACAAAAATTATTTGTCAGGCATTTTTAACAAAACTTATATCAATAAGAAAAGGTTTTGAATACGTGTGCATATTTACATATGTATGTGTGTTTGTCTGTGCGCACGCGTGTATGTGCATTGTATATACGAATGAGTGTAAAACATGTTAACGACTTACATTTTCACTTTTTACTGTGTATTTGAAAACATTATTTTCATGTGCCGAAAAGAGCATTGTGTCAAGCACGTAATTCGAAATGATAAAATAGACCATCTTATTATTCTCAGAAATGTTTGGCAAAGGTTTTGCGGTAAACGGGATTATCCTTTGGTCGTTCTTATAAGATATTATTGCCTGAAAGTGAAGAAAATGAAAAAAAAACTGACTGAAAGAATCATTAGGAATAACAAAAACATTACGAAATCCATAGATTACGAAATTCTTCAATGCTAAAGACGTGGTATTTTCATAATTTGTATACAAGCAAATGACAATTAACAATGAATAAAGTACATAACCCTTTGCAATTAATGAGGAAATATTAAAATTCGCATTTCTAAATAGGAGTATTTATGAGAAAATGGTCTGTAGGCCAGTTGTTAAAAGAATACAAAGTAATGTGAAGGTTACTGAACTGACTTAGTACCATTAACTTACAAACGTGAAATATCTTTCACCAATAAAAATAAAATAATATATCTGAAGCATAAAATGTTTGGTTGAAAATATTTAAGAATGAAATGAAACATTCCACAAAAATTATATAGAAGTATTTCATCTTAAGGAAATATGCAAATAGTGATAACACTCGTAATGAAAACTTGACTGAATTAATAAATTACTTAATCATACAGAACATAAAATGCTCCATAAGAAACACTTACTTTGTGATTGGTTTGCATGTAGTTAGAATCGATAACAGGATTTGATTCGAGTCTATAGTCGAAGACATAATTTTCGGCGAATGGATATGTTACTGATAAAAAATATAACCGTCAAAATTTCACATGGTATTAAAACATGAACTTCATAAATGAAAAATGTATTTTTAATAAGTGTTCTTTCTTAATATATAAAATAAATAAAATGATGTGATATATATTTTTCTTAACGTCAAGTAGCTTTACGCCGAAAGGTAAAATAATCACTAAAACTTATCATCAATTTTGGAATGAATCAACTAATTAATATTCAAATCACAAGAAATTTTGTGAAATTCCTTTTCAAAACATTTTGTAAAAAAAACAATATTTTTTTTACTTAATATTTGTATTTTATTTAAAATATAGTTCAATCTATGTTGGATATATTTGTTACTCTAAATTACATACATGCTAAAGCTTAAATAATTTCAAATAATCTGTTAACACAAATAAATGAATTTCAGTATCAGATTAGTTGTCATATATGTTTCAAAGAAATTTTGAAAACATTAGCCATTAGATAAATGACGCGGAAAATCAACATGACGAGGAAAGGATTAAAATATGCATTTTCACGAATATATACATAATTAAGATATGTGTAAAAGTCACATGAACGATGTCAAAGGTATTTTCGAATATTAACATTTTAATCACCGGCGCAAGTCGTATATATATATAAAAAAAAAACAAAAGAAAATACGACTGAATTCTTATTTCACTGAAATACAAAGCTAAAATAATTTATCTCAAAATAAATAAATATTTCCTTCATTTTATACAAAATAACTTAATATAGAAAACTGATTTCTTCGTTTTTAAATGAAAATGAATATTCTTATATATACTTTACATGATTTGATGAAACTAACGCATTGATAATAAGAAATACCACTAACAGTGAATCGAGTAAAATAGGAACGACTTGTGCTGGCATCGCATGTTGTTTATACGAAATAACAATGATAATAAATTTAAAAAAATAAGAATTTCATTTTGTGTATATAATCGGCTATTTTTCTTTGTCTCCTTTTTTATGTGTGATTCGTGGGTAAATCTAAGTAATTTTTACTTACCTGGATAATTACTGATAAATTTAGCTGCATTATTATTTACAGTGGATACAATACTGCTACATACCTGTTAAAGAATATCGTACAATGATTGAAAAGTCAAATCAGAATTATTACATATCAAAAAACGAATTAGTTATTTATATATTGTCCGAGAAGAATTTTAATTCTGAAATTTAGAAATTGTATATATTTGGTTACCGCAATGTTGCGCAGTCATATTTTATACTGCTACAGTTTTTTTTATTTTAGAACATCTAAAGTAAACAGGATATATATATATATATATATATATATATATATATATATATATATATATATTAAAGAATTATTTTAGGTTTGTGTATATTAATTTCGTAATTAGTTCGTAAAAATAATTTACATTAAAAATTAATCTGGATCAACGTATTTGAACAGATATTTATTTTTATGCCTATATGTAACAATCAATTCATTTCTTTTGTTTAATAAGCCCGGGTTATTTGAGCGTTTGAAGATAAGTAATTTTTCATGAAGACATACATTACATCTATAATTGTGCCAATATTGCGATAACCAGATATTTCAATTTGAATTAAAATTACGGCTTTACTCAACACCTGGATGTTACTTTGTGCATGAAACTCCTGTTATGTAAACATAAATGTATTATGATATGAAATTTAATAATCTGAAAATTCAAACTGAAATAATATCTTGATAAAACAATGGATTGTTAGTTTTTGTAAATAGCATTAGACAAATTAGGTATAATAAGAAATGAAATTACCATACTCTCTAATACATGTGTAACCTGAGGCTTGAAAATAGATATTGCGAAATTCATTATCCAGTTATAGGAGGAGGCCTTCACGTTCAGGAAGCTGTTACAGTCTGTAGCTTGTATATTTAGGCCTCCGTTAGGGGCCTTAGCTGAAAAACATATAGCATGATTTAATTAGGTAGAAAGCATAGTGAATAAAATATATGTTTATTTTGAATGAGTATAAAGTCATGTAAAGCTTTCGAATTAGATTGTGCGTTTAAAGTCAATCAGATTTTCTGACCAATCATATTTATCCTATCAATGGTAACAAGAAATTCCTCTGCTCTTTCTCAACGTCATTATATAACAAATGTCAATAACTTAATTCGTAATATAGTCATACGACGTACTTATATTCAAAAAATAATTTATAAAATATAATATTTTGTTATATTGTGAAACTGCTAAAAGAAATGGGTTAATTTAGAATATTAAAAAGGAACAAAGGGAAAGGGTTAAAATTATGGAATAACATAAACTGAAAGAAATAAAAAAAAGACAGATCTGAAAAGAATGACTTTATTGGTTTGGGGAAAATATATTATAAAGGGCTATGTGGAAGGTTTCAACGCACGTGGCCCGAGAAAGAAGAGTAGAAGTCGATTCAAATAAGATGGAAACGAAAGTAGAAATGAAGTAATTGTCTTATGTACGCTTAATTAATCCTCTGTCCTTTACGGGAGCTGGACGGGCTCCTCAAAGATAAGGAGGAGACATGAGGCAAGGGAGTTGTGTTTCTAGATGTTATGGTCCAGGTTAGGACCAAGGAAGAACAACACGAACACAAGAGTAGAAATATCGAAGATATATTACATGAATTAATAATACAAGATGTGGAAGGTGTTAGCATGACTGTAAGTCTGGTTTGGAGTGGACTACTATCGGCACGACTCGATTCGTCCCTCTCTCTTGAGAGGCGTAGTATACATAGTGTTAGGAAGAGTTCATTCTGTAGTTATAGAAAAGGACCCATAACATCCCCTCTCAAGCTTTTACCTCGTCTTTAATATTTTTCCTCTTCAGATTAATCATCAAAGGCTCTGTAAATTTTCATTTTCTGCTTGATTTCCGCGGTTCTGAAATTGCTTGAGGGCTTTGCATATTGAATGTGTTAAATATTGTGTCCATTACTTCCTCCTCTTCATGAGGTAGATCGTTAGAATCCTCTAACAGCCTCTTTCTGATCTGATTTAAATGCCTTTTATATGAGAATTTCGGACCCTGAATTATGTAAATCACGTTCCCGATTCGGTTTTCTATTGTACCTGGCTCCCAATAGGATGTGTTGTTTTTGAACATTTAAAAAAAAAAACTTTCTCCCCTGGGTTAAATTTTCTTTTTGGTACAAACGACGTTGGTGATTGCTTTGTCTGTTTTGGCAGTAATTTGTCGAATACCGATCTAATTTTTCGGCGAACGTTACTTCCACCAGCGATAATGCCGATGACGTAGTACTGTTCGGTGTAATTCTATGCACTTGCAATAATTGTTGTAAAGTCTTTTCTGTTGGTACGTCATAAGCTTTCCTTAGTGCTCTTTTTAATGTATCTACAAACCTCTCCGCTTGCCCGTTTGATCTTGTGAACTATGGCGGGGATTTGATGTGTTTCACATGACAAGTTTCACAAAATTCTTGAAAATCCGCAAATGTTAATTGTGTCCCATTATCGGTGACTAAACATTCAACCACTCCGAAATGAGCGAACAGCTTGTGAAGGCAATTTTTTGTAGACTCATAAGTAGGTTTTCTACAACGAAATACTTCTGGCCATTTGCTGTAACTATCTACTACAATCAAGTAGTAGAAACCCTCTAATGGACGTAGACCACGGTCGATATATCTTAGGCCATGGCTTATGAGTGATCGGAGGTGCCTTGGCTGCTAAGGAACAGCCCTTGCATTTGTCCACCATATGAATAATATCTTAATCCATGTTTGGCCAGTACACGTAACTTCAGATTAAGGATTTCTTCCTGTTCTTTCCTGGGTGGCCCATGTGAAAATCCTTGAGGATTCGGTTTTGTAGCGTTTTCGGGGTTACTACTATTTCATTATATAGCAGAACATTATCACACAAGGAAAAACTGTCTGATATATGCTTATCTTTTCTTACAATTTTTGTTTTCGTTTCCTTTAAAAATTCGTCATAAACTGCTTCGTTTCTTATTTCCTGTAATATGACGGGGAGGTCTCGAATTGTACTACATATTGATGTTCTAATATCTTCCTCATATCGTAGAACTGCAATTGCGGAATCTTCTAATGGTTCCGTTTTCTTTGGTATTAGTCTCGAAAGACCATCTGCATGCCCGATTTTGTTTGATGGAAAATACTCCAATTTAAAGTTATAGTTTATTAAAATCGTCCCCCATCTTAGCATTCTATTAGCAGTGTAGACAGGTAGAGCTTTCTTTGATACAAATATTGTCAATAACGGCTTGTGGTCCGTCTGTAAGGTAAAAAATCTACCGTAAATATATCTGTGGAATCTCGTAAGCGCAAAAATAATTCTCAGCGTTTCTTTTTCGATTTGCGAGTAATTTTTTCGGACGGTAGTAACGTTCTTGAAGCATGCGCGATGGGTTTTAGTGTCCCATCCGGCATTTTATGAAGTATACATGCCCCAACACCATAGGCACTTGCGTCACTCGCGACTGTTATTTCCAATTTTGGATCATAATGCGCTAAAAATAAATCTGCTGTTAGATTCTTAATGATTTTATCGAAAGTTTTCTGATATTCATATGACCATTTCCAAACTTTTTCCTTCTTCAACAGCTCGTTTAGGGGTGCACGTAATTTGTGCATGTTAGGAATAAATTCTTGATAATAATTTACTAAGCGCAAAAAGCTTTGTAACTCGGCTAAATTTTTTGGAGCCCGCATTTCTTTTATTGCCGTGGCTCTTTCTGGCTCTGGTCTTTCTTCTTCCTCAATAATATGGCCCAGATATTTTATCTCCTTCATAAAGAAGTCACATTTATTTTCCTTTACCTTAAAACCGCAATTTTGTATCTGTCTGAAAACCTCTTGAACGTTAGGACCCATAACGCTATAGAAGAATGTTCAGGATACCATGTGAACATGATGTGGTTTTGTATCGGATGCAAACAAAAAGGAAACTTATACTTAAGATCTGGAAGAGGCAGCTGTAATTACTGGGACACGTAATGAGAAAGGAGGGCTTAGAAAATCTGATTCTCACAGGGAAAGAGGGACAAAGAAAGCATGTTATTTGGGCGGGCGATACTTGAAACTACTACCTGTAGGAAGAAGGGAACTTCCAAAATTTGTAGAGATAATTAATATTTCGAACCAGTTCATATCAGTGCAGAAACCTGGGGAACCACTAAATTCCCAAACATCGTCGGTTCAACCTCCGGTCTTGAGTCGAAGACAATATAAGTAGAGTGCTTAAGCGACCAGAGAGAGAGAGAGAGAGAGAGAGAGAAAGTGAGAAAGAGAGAGAGTCATTGAGAGAGACGAAGTCAGAGGGAAAGAGTAGTGGAGAATGCTCGTGAGATCCATGTGACTTTCTGCCAAGATAATTCCAGACATTGAGCCCTGTTCCAAAAATTAGCACCAATACGCTTATTGTCTCTAAAAATATTTTAGTGGGAAGGATTAATATTTGTAATACAAAGAACTACATAAACCAAATCGAAAATTAACCCGAAAAAATCTTTTCGTTTTTTATTTCGTCTGCGAAGACATTTCCCTATTTTACTTCATAACACAGCGTCCCTGTGGTTCGAACCAGCTCTACGATTACTGACAATACTCAATCCTTACCAGCTCTAGGATCAAGAAACACAACGTGGGTGGAGCAAGGTGTTGAGTGCAGCGCCCAGCGACAGTATCCACCAACTGTGGGATTGAACCTGCAATCAACTTGTCGTCTTGAGGAGTAAGACATATTCTGTTATAGGCAACATGTGGCAAGGGTCATATCGAAATAACGTTACTTTCAAAAAGAATTTTCCAGTGTAATATGAAAAAAGAACAATGCCTACAAGATTTAAGCTTATCTTCTAGTTTTTAAGAAGATGGTTAGGATTGACTGCAAAGAATAGTTCACAAACAAATGTCACAGATCATTGTCGGTGTTTTCAATTCTGATACTTTGTTACTGATCTCTTGTTTCAGACTGAGTTGTATATACCACGTGAAGGATTTAAATTATATAAACTTATTAACTAAATAAAAGATGCGATCAAAGCATCGAAGAAATGTTATTTTTAATTTGAAGTAAATCACCAATCTTTCAATTAATGGATAATCATGAAAATATACTTACTTAATGACGTAGTGATTTCAAATTGACTGTCAAGTAAAGTGAGTCGAAAAGTGCCAGATTTACTAACAGTAAACCTACAAAAAAAAAAAAGAAAATATAAAATTAAACAGAACTCTTTTAAAAATCAAACGTCCTTAAAGACTATTCACAAACATGTGGACAAGATTTTATCAATTATACCATATTATTGGCCGTTAGATTCGATACAAAATGTGTCTACGAAAATTACATGATTTGTCATATAGTTTATTGTGTGCATTCAGATACATAAGCGGAAGATTATAATCCGCAATCAACATTAACTTATAAGCATATATGAAAATGTCTAACAATTATTCGTTCTCATGCTTTGGGTAGAATATGATAAATGAAATCTCCTCAGTGATTCAGTTGATAAAAACATATACAAAATAAAGCAGCACTTTAATACGGAATATGTATAGATAGTGATTTCTAAATTAGCTAGAATCGCTAGATTTAAAATAATTTCCAAGCAACATTTAAATTAATACTTACCACCACATTTTTTTGGTGACTTTCCAACTGCAACTTACTCTGATAGTTTTCACATTTATTATCCATTTCAAACCATGACCTGGTAATAACACAATTTTCCCATGTGGCGTGGAAATTGAATCTGTTTTTATACTGAAGAAGAAAATAATTTTAAATTTATTTCAATGCCTTTTTATGTCATTTTTATACTTGAGTTCATATAATATAAGGCACGAGAGCCACTCGAGATAGAGGGTTATTGTTAAAATGGTTATGGTCATTAGGCGTGTTGTTTACTTTTATGTTTTAAGTAATTCGCTTCAAGCAAGTCAACAATGCGACTAAGATGCAAGGGGCTACTGGGTGTGAAAGAGAAATTGAAAAGATCTTCTAAGGAGTTGTAAACTCACTCCTAAACAGGGCATAATGAATAACACTATTAACTTGTTGAAAAGATCGAGGAGGAATGCAAATCGGATTATTGAGGAGAAAAAATAAAATAATTAGTAAATAAAC
>OZ038477.1:1215000-1312500 GCA_964036315.1 Acanthosepion esculentum
CTAGGATATACTTCTGCATGCGCATACATACATACATTCAGAGACACACACAAACACACATACATATATATATGCATATTTATAAGTTGATATTTATAGAAATATTACAGCATATTTCGAACATATGTATAGCACATTGTTTATGTTTATCACAATGATTAATATATTGTGTAAATCTATATATAAAACATTACTTAGTCAATTCAACATCTATTATTCCGCTCCTTTTCATGTCTGGAATCTTGTAGGTGTGCATCCTTTGATAAAGTTTTTTGATGGCAATTTCGTTGGCTGAAATGGAAAAAATGAGATAGATTAATTAATAAAATGTGTAAATTTTTATGTTTTTAGCACTGACTGTAAATAAACAATGTTTCTTAGTAAAGACTTTCAAAGCGTACATCGATCAAATATTTTTTTAATTTTGTGACAGTTATAAATATATTCAAGCTAGAAATAAAATTCTCGTGTTTCAAGTTATTTTAAAGGAAATTATTAAAATATATTTGATAATTAAAGAAAAATATTAATTTTCGAAACAGACAAGACGTGAGGGCTTAATATATTACAATAGCGTAATTGTTTTGTTTTTTTGTTTTCGGCTGTATAGATTTATCTTTTGTTTTATTTGCTGACTTGAAGAATGAATGATCACCGTTTTGCTTAAAAGATCAGATGATATATCTCTTTGCAGTCATACATACTTTCACCTTTTCAATCTCTCAATCCCTCACCCAGATAATCGATTTCCCCACGCGTTTTTCCTACAATCGTGACTGTAAGGCCTCACTCCTCGACCTGTGTTTTACCTCCATCCCTGAGTCTTGTAGTGCCACGCAGCTCTGTCCTATCGGTAACACCGATCATGCTGTCGTGTCTGTTAGTATCTCCTTCAGCCCCACCCCCTGCAAAGAACCTCCTACCACCAGAACCACTTTCTGCTACCAACGGGCTGACTGGGACTCGTTTCGGGACTTCCTCCGCAATGTCCCCTGAGATGCTGTATTTAAGCTCCCCACTCATGATTGTCTTTCTGAGTTCTCTTCCTGGATCAAAGCCGGTATCGAAGCTTTCATCCCCTCCAGGAAATTCAATGTCAAACCGCGCTCCTCCCCCTGGTCCACAGCTGATTGCTCCTTCGCCATTGCCCATAGGAACCACTTCTTCCACCGTTTTCGTAGTGACATGTCCGACTCCAACAGACGTTTATTTACCTCTGCCCGCAATGAGTGTAAGCGTACCCTCGACAATGCCAAGGCACTATTTGCAGCTCGGATGAAGGAATGTATTGCATCCCGCAAATTTGGCTCCAAGGACTATTGGCGCTTCTGCAAGAGCGTTCTGAATAGTAACAAACCCTCCATTCCTCCACTGTTCAATCAGTTTGAGGTCCTGACCACCTCTGCCGACAAGGCCGAATGCTTCGCTCGGAAGTTTTCTTCCAATTCTATGCTTGACTCTTCTGGGGTACCCTTGCCCGACTTCCCTCCCAGAACTGAGGCCCTACTGGACGGCTTGCACATAACCCCGTCGTCGGTACTGGGCATTATTTCTAACTTAGATCTCCACAAGGCTACCGGTGGCGACGGAATACCAGCCATTGTCCTGAAGAAATGCGCACCTGAACTGGCACCTGCCCTCTCTAAATTGTACAACCGCTGCCTGAAGGACTCCTGTTTTCCTGACTGCTGGAAGTCCTCTACCAATTTTCCTGTCTTTAAGAACTCTGGCGACCCTTCCAACCCTTCTAATTACCGTCCTATCAGTCTCCTTCCCCTCTTCGGCAAAGTCTTCGAGGCCATTATCAACACCGAAGTGATTACTCACCTGATATCCCACGATCTGCTCTCAGACAAGCAGTATGGTTTCCGCTTTGCCCGGTCTACTGCCGATGTGCTTACGGCCATCACTGAATTTGTCTACCAAGCTATCCATAGTAACGGCGAAGCCCGTGCCGTGGCCCTTGACATCTCCAAAGCATTCGATAGGGTTTGGCATGCCGTCCTACTTCGCAAACCCCGGGGTTATGGTATCACAGGTCGATTGTTTGACCTAATTCAATCGTTCCTATCAAACAGGGATTTGAAAGTTGTTCTCAGTGGATTCTTCTCCAACTCCTATCCCACTAACGCTGGTGTTCCTCAAGGCTCCATCCTTGGCCCTACTCTGTTCCTCATATTTATAAACGACATTCCTGACGCCATAGACTTCCAAGTCGGTATCTACGCTGACGACACTACTATTTACACCTGCCTCAAGCACAAATCTACTGAGGCGGACAAAATTAACCTGGCAGTTCAAATTGAAAAGGACCTCCAATCGGTTGTGGACTGGGGAGAGAAATGGATGGTCAACTTTAACGCCTCTAAAACAAAACTGCTCTCCATTAACCACCACAAGGACCAATCCCTGCATCCCATCAGAATGTCTGAGGACCAACTTCTCGAGAGCTCCTCTCTGCGGCTGCTCGGTCTCACGCTGTCCGCTGATCTGAGATGGAACAAATACATCGAGTCAGTTGCATCATCCACCGCAAGAAAAGTTGGTTCCCTGTGCCGAGCTAGGAAATTCTTCTCCCCGGAATCGATCCTCCAAGTCTATAAGTCTACCATTCGCCCTTGCATGGAGTATTGCTGCCATTTATGGTCTGGGGCCCCTGCATGTTGCCTCAGGGTTCTTGATAAGATCCAGAGACGGATATGCAATGTGATTGGCCCTGATATGTCATCTCGTCTGCAGTCGCTCTCTCACAGACGCGAGGTTGCATCGCACATCTCGCCTATGGAACTCCCTTCCCTATTACTGTTTCCCTGACAAATACAATCTCCAACGGTTTAAGTGTAGCGTCAATCGTCATCTCCAATTGCCTGATCTATCCACTTCCCTTCTCCACTTCCTTTCATCTTTCATTCCTATCTGCTCTCGCTATACATCTTCTGTAACCCCCCTGCCTTGATGGACCGTCCGTCCTTCTCTTTCTCCACATCCCTTCCTTTACCACGCCTATCTGCTCTTCCTCCAACCCTTCTGTAACCCCATGCGTGATAGTAGCCACCAGCCTTGCTTGGGCTGATACGCTTAAAAAATATATATATATATCTTTAGAACGACCAGTGTTTCAATTCTCAATACCATAAGGTGCTATCAAATCTAATATTAAGTATTTCTGATTTCTTTCTCTGCCTTACTAACAAGTACTTGTAGTTCTAAATCTTCCCTGGCTTTATTGTAAAGAAATACAAGGGAAGACTTATTCAAGTATTTCTTTGTAAATTTATCCCCAACAAACAACTGATTTCATAAATAGAACTTACGCGGAATGATAAAAAATAATTTTATAATTCGTATTAGACAAGATCTTTTTAACGGATTATAAATATCAAGTATATTTTAACTTTGAAAAAGTTTATTTTTCTATTATTAATTTTATAATATTAGCCGTAACTAATGCATTTATGAATTCAGTAAGAAATTGAGTACGCAAAGACACAAATACAACGACACAAACACACACACACTCACATACAAACACAAACACACACACACACATATATATATGTATATATGTAACTATATCTAACTATATATATATATATATATATATATATAGATAGATAGAGAGAGAGAGAGAGAGAGAGAGAGAGATAGATAGATAGATAGATTGTGAGTGCTGTAGTTGATTTTTTTCAAAGACACTCGTTGCAAGACACTTGTTGCAATGACATACATCATTTATAAGCAAATTTTATAATACTTTATAAGCGCTATTTAGTAATTAATTAATCGGAGATATTGATAGCTCTCGGTAAGCTGTGACCTTCAATAAAGCTTATTTATTGAAATTAAATTTGAAACGGTACATTGGTAAAAATGCTTAAAATGGGTATGTTGTATGCCACGTATTAAAATAGTTTACGAAAAATTCATATTTATTTTTAGATGAAATTTAATTTTGGATTATTCGAATAATTTGTGAAAGCACTAGAAAGCAGAAAACGTATTGACTTCCCGATTGACTCTCGACATGATGGTCAACTTAAAGTTCTATAATAATAAATGAGATTGGCAAAAATGGATTGTGATTTACCATGAATATCAGGCAGAAAGAAATGCAACTACACACAATTATAGAAATTATATCATCTTAAAATAAAAAATAAAAAAAATAAATAATTGTTACATTAATAAATATGAAATATGAAAATCACAAAGCAACAAAAATATTTAGTCACTTTCCTTTACTCTTCAATAGTTTAATTTTAATCATAGTTCGATATAAGAATAGTTTGCAAAATTAACAATACTTTCCTCCACTTTACTTCAGTTTATACATTTTGCAGAATATAATGCTTATATGTACCTTGATAAAGTCCTTTGGTTGAGAAAACGGATTGATAAAGAACGTTTTCTCTATGTTGTCTTTTTACAAATATACTTTATTTATATATGAATATTTACACACACACATACATACACACGCACACACACAGAGTCACGCATATTCAGACTCTGCCCTCATATATATATATATATATATATATATATATATATAGGTAAGGTCATTTTGTGCTAAGAAATTTATTTTACTTTTATATACTTCTGAATATTTCCATGGCTTCCGCCGATTATATAAATAATTTAAATGTAGAAAAATCAATAAAAATAACATAACGAAGTAATTTTGTTAAACATTACATTTATCTTTATCTTTTATCTTTATACATACATACATACATATATATATATATATATATATATATATATATATGCACATATGCTAGCAAAGAGTCTTATACTTATACACACACACACACACACACACACACACACACACATATATATATATATATATATATATATATATATATATATATATATATATATATATATATATATATATATATATGCACATATGCTAGCGAAGAGTCTTATACTTCGCGGTCACGCCAATCTACCGAAATTCGTAATTTGATTATCAAATTCAAGAATAATGAGTCAAACGTATATTTAATTGCTTTACTTCCCCTAGATTTATGAGAGGAATTTAATCAGATAAAAACATACATATACAAACACAAGCACACACACACACACACACACACACACACACACACACACACACACACACACACACATATATATATATATATATATATATATATATATATTATTTTGTATGTGCAGTACTTAGTGGAAAGTGATCAATATCTGTAATAGTGCTAACCTTATCCAGACAACTGACTGGATAAGGTTTGTCCTTTTCGTACCTTCATCATACCGATTTCACCGTTTTGTAGATGGATCCTCCAGGAATCCCTCAGTCCACTCATCAGGGGAATCAGCAATTGTCTATATATATGTGCGTGAGTCACATTGTGCTTATTTAACCGTAATTTAAAAAAAATACATAAACCCATATATATACATAAAACAAACGTATATTAAAAATACATATTTGAGTACATGCAGCATTTATTTCTTAAACTATCGACCCGAATATTCGGTATGATTTATTACAGAAAAATATGTCCTCTCCGGTCGGATTCGAACCTGTACGGTTGAATGGTACGTTTAAATGGAATCCTCCTCGTGAAAGACACTCATCATCTAAAAATTATTTTTAAAGTGATAAAATCTGTCGGATTTGCAAACAAAAACTCCATTACGTCTGCCAAAAATAGGTTTCATTACGTTTGAATACGAAATTGAATACGAATGAAGTGAAGTGTTTCGCAAATGTCTATTTTGAAAACGGGACACACACACACCCCCATATATATATATATATATATATATATATATATATATATATATATATATATATATATATATATATATATATATATATATATATATATATATATATATATATATATATATGTTTCTGTGTGTGTCATTACGAGTGGCCATAAACAGAATGACAGTTATAGCGCGAGAAAGAAATAAAGAAGAACATATATATTTACCATAGTCGAATCCATGTTTTGTTACTTGCACACGTAAACCTGGATTGGCAGAGCAGGTTCTGGTATTGAACAAGAGGCATGATATTAGTGCAAGCAGAATTGTCAAAAAATGTCGAAATAACATCTTCAGTAAGTTTGTTTGGTGTCCGCTTCACCAGCTTTGACGAAATCTCAATTTTTTTATGTATGACAGATTCCACCTTTTATAATTTATACATTATGGCTCATTTAACTCATAACGGTGTAGCAAACAATTGTCTCGTTATAAAAATCCTGCATAAGAAAACACACCCTGATTCCTTTATTAATAGCAAGTTAAAACGTCCTGTTTCATTATTACTGTCAGTTATTTCTTTTCTCAGATAACAAACGATTTATTGTTCAGTTCAGTTTCTCAACTTTCTTGTTTTATTTTTTCCATAAAACTAACGTTATTTGTGCAACATCCACTTTCCGTATTTAAATTTTTCTTTTGGACTTGAATTGAATTTTTTGTTTTGAAATAAAAATGAAACTTTATATTTATATTAAGGTAAGATTTATCACAATATTCTCAATTATATTATAGACTTGCGTATATAAAATGGAACGCATATAAACAAATATATAATGCGAATATCCACATCATTATCCACGTATAAAAATCCAGAGCAAAATTGCTTTATGAAACATTAAACAGTGACCTGGAATGTAAAGTTTTTTGTTACGAATATTTACATTTGGCTGAATTACTAGTAGCAATTTAAAGACTATTTTTCTGACATCTTATTTATTAGATTTGTAATCTCAATGTAAAGAGGATAAGAAATAACTTGAAAATGAGGAAGCAGCACCAACTTAGAACAATAACAAAATCCGATGTAACATCTGCTTCAAGGAGAAAACTGTGATAATTACCTTTCTATAACAAGACAGACTCTTGAACTAATGCAGAAATGAAAACAAATTTCTACTTCACTACCTACAACCATATAATGAGAGAAAAAAAATGAAATAAAACTCCGTAAACTATATGTAAGTCTCTTTATTCTAAATAGCAAAAAGAAAAAGAAATACGAAAGTCAATATGTAAAACAAATAAATAAAACTCTTGGTGACGAGCGACATATCCAACAATATATACACTTCAATAAATAGTACTGACATTGAAACTTTCTGCCCTCTTTGTCTACAATGTCTATAACTATAAATACTCCACCAGTGACACTGATTACTCTCCTTGAACGATCGCAGTATTTTAAACAATATATATATATGTATATATATATATATGTATATATATATATATATATATATATATATATATATATATATATATATATATATATATATGTATGTATGTATATTTATTTATTTATTTTCTATCCATTTGTATCTGTTTTAATGTCCTTTCTTTCCCTGATGTTTGGTTTTCTGTTCTGCACGTGTTGATTTTTATTGCCCGTATGAGTTATATTTCAATAATTGGTTAGAATTCGTTAAATAACACTTTCAAACTTGAATATTTCTTGGTTGGTGTATCGCAGTATCAATCTATGTGTGTGTATGTACGCGTCTTTATCGGTGTTTGCGTAACATTGCACGTTTTCTTTATTAGGTTTTCTCGAGTGCGCAGGGCGGTAGACGCAATACACACACTGTTTGAAACAATAAAATAACGAGGAATCTACATCAAACAGGAGCGTCCACCAAAAATAGCCATCAAAATAATGTCGGATTAATATTCAATAATTCTTTAGAATTAAAAAAACCTTTTTACCTCATGCAATGAGGGAATGCGACTAGTGTGCATGTGATTACAGGGAATGGAAGAGAGAGAAAAACGGAGTATAGGGTGGATCGAGGAAAACAAAAAAAAAATGACGGGATTCAAGAAGGTAGAAGATAACAATTGCCGTTTATTTAAAATCTTTGAATATTATAGCATTCAGGGAGGCAAATAAACGGAAGGGATTTACGCAGGCGGGAAGTGTCATAAAAGAAACTTTTAGAGCATAAACAGCGGTTGCATTTAGCTATTTAAGCAGTACATGTGTGGAGCCTACATGTCAATCTAGTAGCGTGCTTAAATTCATGTAATCGAAGTACCAGAGGAAAAAAAACTCGTCAGAGCAGTTGTCATCATAATATTTGTAGAAAAGATAGAGATAAGCCACGTCACGTCGGTGAGAAAGTGACTGAAGTTGAGATATCAAGTTGGAAGCAGTTGCATTAGAGATCCTTCTCCGGATTTTGTCGAACCTGGAGATGAATCACACGAACACCAGACCAGGTATGACAGCAGTTTTCAATACCCGGGCGAATGGTAGTTTTGAAAATGTGCAAGATGGACACTGACGAGAAAAATCTCATGACCCAACTTTCCTTGCAGTGGATGTAACTATTGATTCGTTGTAATCACTCTACTTCAAGTCAGTTGAAACCGTGAAGCCAAGAAGTTGCAGTGTGTTACACTTATTGAGTCTAGCAAAAGGAACAGTTTCTCAATGGTGGTTAAATGAGAGCAATTTTGTTTTGGATGCGTCAAGACTTACAAGCCATTTCATCGCCCAGTTAAATCCAGATTGGATGTTATTTTCAAGGGAAGCCACCAGATTTACTTAGTCAGTTTTGACGAATTTGCTATTAGGATAGGTGTAAATGGTAGTGTGATCTGAATATACATCAGCAATATCAAGTTCGAAGATCAGAAACAACGTAGGACATAGTATAGAGCCTTGGAAGACATCTGAATGTGTGAGAAAGGATCTGGAAGTGAGCCGATTCAAAACACCATTCATTTCATGATTTTATCGGAACGATTAGATTAAATCAAACATTGTATAGAAGACCCGCGTGCTAAAGTCTATCAAACGCCTTATTACCAAGAGCTTGATATAAATATTCAGTGATGGCCGTTAACACATCAGCGAAACGGGAGGCATATTCTTTGTCACAGACGAGGTCTTGAGAAGTAAGATTTTTAACCACTTCATTATTGATTAGAGACTCGAATGCATTGCTGACAATTGGTAAGAGATTAATAGGGCGATAATCTGAGGGATCAGAATGTTCTTCACAGTTCTTAAAAACAGGAACTACAAAGGAGGATTTCCAATAATTTGGTAAGCTGAAAGCAGCGTAGCAATGAACGTGTACATTTTGGAAAGAACTGGAGCCAACTCGAGGAACATTTATTTAGGTCGACAGCAGGGATCTAGTCACCTCCGCTTGACTTGTGAGCGTCTAGTTTGGAAATGATGTCTAAAACCAGTAACGAGGTTATGGGCATAACATTATGCAAAGACTGAGTTCTAGGGTGGGGTGGGGAATCAGGTGTGAGTACTCCATTTCTGAGAGCCTATAATTCATTCTATCACAAAAGTGTAACATTACGATCAGAGACAAAGTGAGGTCTGATGCAATCAAACATGTCACTCAGGTACATCCGGAAGAAATGCTTCCTGTGAGCTATAGCCTCTGAGCAGGTGAAAAAGAATGAAATGAAAATGGTTTCACTTGTTTTTTCCGTGCTGGAATGAAAGCTTCGATGCTGGATTTTACCTAGGAAGAGACCTCAAAATATGCATTTTTGAACAGGGTGGTAAAAATCTTTATTCCAAAAGACGCCACGAAGGAAGCTACGGAACGAATCCCCGTCAGCTCGTTGATAACAGAAAGTTATTTTGTTGGTCGAAGGTCCTTGGCTGGTGGGAGAGCGGACATTACGGCATCTTCAGAGTTCTCAAGGTGTTAAAGCTACAGCCTACGTCATGCTATATATTTCCGTTTGTGTAGATCACTCTCCCATTCCCAAAAAAGAAGAGAGAAATATATTATAATTATTGCTAATATTTTCGAACTTCAGATATAAAATTATCATCGGTCGTAAGAGCGATAGCAACTTCATAAGAAACCAAATAGTGTACGTTAGCTGATAGGGTTACTGGTACAACTTTAAATATTAGAAATAAATTGAAAAGAAATCTGCAAATATTCAGAAAAAGAACTACAAAATTTTGGCAAGATCAGCAGAAGAAAAGAACCGGTGCCAAAAATAAAAACAACTATCTAACAAATTAAAATCTGAACAAACAATGTATATTAACCAGGAAGAAAAAACATCTGTTATTGTGAACACAATCAAAAGGAACATACATACAGAAGTAAAGCACTGGGTGGAGACGTGAAACTAATAGAAAAACTGAAAGAAAGACATGTTATTGATGTAAATGATGGATGGGATAGATATGTTATTTATGGAAACTAACACAATGTTTAAGAGAATACAAGAAAAGTGGAGTAAACTAGGTAAATAGCAGACCCCTTTAAAATTGATTATACAGTCAAGATAATTCCATATCTTATTATAGTTTATAGACAAAATACAGGTAAATAAGAAAAGAGATTAACAAAGTATTAGGTTGGTGCAAAAATAATGTCGTTTTTTGACGTTCTAACATATGTGAGAAAACGACATTATTTTTGCACCAACCTAATATTATGTTCAAGCAAACTAATTGTTTGCAGTGCTCATGTCTCCGGATATAGTCTAGTTCTTATTTAGTACGGTTCAGTTACTGCTTGCCTCTTTCAACTCAACAGAGGTACACACTACACGACCGAAATTCACAAACCAACGTTTTTACACACTGGGCCATTGAGTATAATTTGTTGCTGCAATATTAGAGATTTAAACCTAAACTTGGATGCTGTTTAGGCTGCTACTACTGCTGCTGCTTATAATTTTGCTGCTGCGTTTGAAGACTCGCTGTTATTTGTCTTACTTTAGTCATGGTTCCCATATTCTATTAATGTCTATACTAGGCGTACTAAGGAGGTCCTCATAGCTTAGCATATGCACTGATTCTTTTAGCCGTCTACTTTATTACTTGTTCTGTAATTCCACAGGAGCTCGCCTTTGTAATTTCCTAGAACTAACCGATGTCTGAATTGAAAGCTACGGTGTCTCTGGCCGAATATTTAACCTCATGCAATTGTTCCTAACAAAGCCTGTAATGAAGATCGTACTGTAATCTAATTTATTTCACATTAATGCAGGAGTTACCAAGAGCTCTATCGCCGGAGCTAGTCAGTTTCAGAACTTCATCAACCACCTTCCCGATGATGTCATCAGTTCCAAAAGAGGCATCT
Organism: Acanthosepion esculentum; assembly: GCA_964036315.1. NCBI lineage: Eukaryota > Metazoa > Mollusca > Cephalopoda > Sepiida > Sepiidae > Acanthosepion > Acanthosepion esculentum. The sequence goes on from OZ038477.1 coordinate 1,226,100, forward strand.
CTGCAGATGATACAACTGTTTCCTCCGGTCTTAGTAGCAAGTCCGACAGAGTTAAACTGTCAAATGTACTCGAAAAGGACCTTTGGTGCGGGATTAACTACGGCATTGTTTATTCTTTAGATTTCATAACGTGTGTTGAAAAAGGCAATGTGTCATACCTGGAGAAATATGGGTACAAAGTTAGCGTCAAAATTAATTAATGATAAAATTCAGGAATTGTCAACAAACCTGTGGCACAAAGTGGTTCAGATGTTTCAGGGAAAGTGACACAAATCGAAGTCAGCAAGATGAGTTTGTTTTGACTGATGTTGATTTGCTTAAAATGGTTGATTAATAGCCAAGCACAAGCACTCAGTTATTGTCGTCAGAACTTGCTCCTTCACAAAGCACCATCAATCGACACCTTGTAATTTCGACCTTGTGAACAGACGCTGTCGAGAAGTCCATGAAGAGATCAATGACCCGGCTTAACGACATATGAATTTTTTCTATCATCTGCTGTCACATTCTCACAATGCCCGTATTTGGACTTGAAATGTAACTGGGGATGAAACATGGATCTACCTTCATAATTATAACAAAAGGTATCAGTAGCTTCGTTCTGGCCAGGTTTCATAAACTGTTGAATTACAAAGGGTAATTTAAACAGAAGGGCATGTTTTGTATTTGGTAGAATTTCAAGTGATGTCGCACTAAGGCCTTTTCCCAGATGGTCATGCTGTGAACGATAACTCTATGCCCAATGTCACAGCAATCGGAAGTGGGGGTTGGAAATGCTTCTGTAACTTTCCTACAGTCTAGGTCATGCACCATCAGATTTCACCTTTCCCGACCCATGGCTTATTTGATGTGCGAATGGAAATCCAACAATGTAGATTAGGTTTAAAAACAGGTGTAGTGATATTTTGCCTCTAAAGCAGCTAAATGGTGTAAGCGTGAAATTGAACTTATGACAAATCGTTCGGCAACATATAATATATGATGTGATATATTTTGATGAATAAAGGCCTTTCCTGTGTAATTTATAGGACTATTAACCTAGTTTATACTGTAAACTGTGTTAACATTAGTTGATAAAGATGTCGATGTATATGATTGTTTTTTAAGAGTTTTGAAAGGTATTCACTAAAACAGAGTTAGATTTGTTGTTTTAGGTTCTTATACGAAGTAGCGAGACAATAGTTTATCTCTCATTTATTCAATAGTATTTCCAAATAGTATTTTGAAATAAATATTGAAATTTTGTAATCATCTCTAATTCAGAAACAGGTAACAGTAAGCTGTTTGTAAATCGTATCGATTATTGTGAAGATTAGAAAACCAAGAAAACCTGTTTTATATTCCACTTTGTTCAGCTGTTGTTTCCATTGATACAAAGGTTTCTCTTTATGATAAACATTTTTCGTTATGTAAACGCAAACAGTTTGTTCAAGCCATCATTAAATCTTATTTATCATTCGAATCCCCATTTACAGCGTTTTATTGTCAATTTATTATACAAAGAAACACTATTTCGAGCGATACCACCAGCAAGTGCATAAAGTGTCCAGAAGAATTAATCAGACATGAACCAGTTTACGCTAGGCAATTGTATCATATCCTGTTAAAAACTGTCTCTGGGTTGAGACCTTGAAAAGAACGACTGACATTTTACATCTATTCCTAGAAAAGTCACACAAACAATATACTAAACAATGAAACATAGTTCTCCAGTTTTTTCCACTATATACTTGTTTATTCTTCATATTCATTATTCGTGCATTGAATATAGGTTTGTTTTGATAAATAAAGACTTCATTGTTAGTCTGACATTTCAGTCATCATCCTTTGAGAGACATTTGAAGAACAACACCGTTTATCAGATCTGAAGCAAATACTTACAAATACTGTTTCAGTTAGGAAAATAATTAACCCAGTAATATGCCGCGTGTGCTACGTAGCATATTCGAATGAATAAAGCTAGGTAGCAGTTTGTGATTTTACATAAATTTAAGCATTTATATTTGTTCTTGATAATTCTGAAATTTGAATGTGTTCATTCACATCTCAGACAAAACTAAAATTTTTGAATGTCAATCAGTCCCTAGAAAAATTTCTTGAGTCTTTGAATTTACTTACGAAATTTATTTGATTGTCAATACGGAAAATCTTCAGAATATTTTCATTATAAAATACCTTTTCAGTGCAAAATATTGTTCTCTATTTTTTATGAAATAAAGTAAAAATATCAGTATTTTAATGAAGAATCTAAAACGAGTTATTTTCAAAGAACATATAAAAACATATCTATTGACAAATTAAGCTTGAGATAAAATGTATCGAAAATATCGTCTTTTCTACAAGTACTATTCTTGCTGATAATTAAACATGTAATTCAATCTGTTAGAAGAAAAAACTATTAACATCTCGTATTTGATGTGGTAGCTAAACTTTTATTGGACTGCTGACATTTGCGGAAATAATTTATCTTTTAATCAGAGGAGAAATGGATCAGTAACTTCCTTTACGTGTACTAGTCATTTTTGTGACATTTGTGGTTCATAAAATCAACTAAAATAAATTTTTCCTACGTTGATTGTAGTGAATCTGGCCATCTAAATCCGTGATTTATCTTAACCAAGGAAAATGACCAAGTTCGAGAAACACTGAACTCACATTATATCAATGGATTTATTCATTTAATCGTCTATAGAGTTTTATCTATCTATCTATCTGTGTGTGTGTGTGTGTGTGTGTGTGTGTGTGTGTGTGTGTGTGTGTGTGTGTGCGCGCGCGCGCGTGCGCATCTTGAAACATCAAGATTTCGGTATTCACGATGATTTTATGCATATCAGCCAAGCGATCACCACCAATACCACCATACCAAAGTATTTCAGCAAAGATGTCGTCCTTTCCGTCATCATTTCCCATGTTCAACATGCTGATAGATGCTTTTGTATTCTCTAAGGTAGGAGGAACATTCATAGATCCCAGGATGGGTTTTGCAGATGTGCAGATTGGTACACACGACTATACCTTTGAGCAGATCCGAAAAGTTTTCTCTATGTATTACAGATTTTTACAATGTTAATAAGGAATCTTATATCATCTTTAGATCTAAGAGGTTTTTTATTCATACATAATTACATACATAGATGAAAGCTGTTAATAGATTTCATGTAATGACATAATTTGATTTATCTTCTCATATAAGCAGCTTTGCCTTTGTTTCGCTTCTCAGATGACCTTCTATTGACTCGAAGTTCTACACCAAGGGATTTTCGCATACTTCTGTTCATAATTCTTTCTTTTTCAATCCGAGAACACTCGAAATCCTGTCCATATTGTGACATCTTTCGCCGGGCGATCATTTATATGGAATTTCCATTTGTATGTAGTGATCTTTTCAAGTTATTCTTTTCAGTAATTCTTTCACGTCGTTTATATAACGACCAACATGACCGCTCCAATTGTTTCAATGCTGTCTCAAATCCTTCTACATGATTGAAGTGATTTTCCAGCTGATTCCAAGTGTTGAACGCAGGCATCACGAGCTGTTTCAAGAAATGGCGATACACAACCCACGTTTCAACTGTATACAGTAACGTCATTGCATGGATTTGTAACAGATTTTATTAACAAAAGCAATTGATACAATCACTAGAATTACTTTGTGGGAATTATTGAGAACGCTTGTTAGTAGAGAAAAAATATTTACATGATTCGAAGTTTTCATAACAGAATTGTAGTTAAATGGTGTTTATAAGCTGCGTTTTTTCTTACAGTCTCTTCTGTCCCACAAATTGACGGAGAAGCAGCTAACATTTCTTAAGTTGTCTTATAAGGAATGGTATTTGGAATATCCTATTTCACAGTAGAAAGACAATTCAGCAGCTCATGGAAATATTCGCACCATATTCAATATGTCATCGGTGAAAGAAACAAGAGTATTCCCATCTTTTGCTCGAGGACGTCTCACTGGTTAGGAACACACTGGCCCATGAACATCCCGAAAATGGTTCTATGAGATTTGGATTGTTGAACATTGCAGCAGCTTCTATTTCTTCTGCGTTATCATTCTGCCATTTATCATTCATACGAGAAAGTCTCTGTTTAACGTATTTTTCGCATCTTTCATCCCATAAATGAAACTTTGAAAGGGTGCCTTTCATTGGTTTTATAAAATCACTTCAACCCCTGCATCATTGTCATCGAGCTTCGTATTTCCCCTCATCGAAAACTAAGACCTCCCTGCTTATCTCAGACTTATTCTTTCAAAGCTGGTTCTTTTGTCTTCATATTCAGCATTATGAAAGCGATATAAAAAGTCTTTACACATCTGCTTATCTCTCAAATATTGCGCTTCCTTGGAATGGGGATATTTGAGAAGCGCACTGTTTTTTTAATAACAAGATTCAGTCTGGACGGCACTAATCGAATTTCAGTCAAAGAATCAACATCCCTCTTAGCAAAAAGACAATAGAAGTCTTGAATGCATTGCCGCCTCGCAACTGTATATTCTAACAGGCGACACTTTTGGAATCTGTGTACATGAATCTTGTCTTATACCTGTTCTTCAGTTGCTACATGGTATTACCAAAGAATAACACTACCTCCTGACACAACTGCAGAAGTAGCATGTCATTAATGTTACAGTTTCCAAAGACATGCATTCCAAGTAAACTCCACGTTTGATATACCTACCTACACTGACATTGAAATCCTTGAGAATGGCAATTTTATGAACCTGAGGAAATGTTAGTGTTGTGGATTCCGGGATGAATCCGATATCAATGAATAACAAACGCCAGGAATGGATAAGGAAAATAAATGTTGTTAACGTAATAATACAAACTGGTAATATTGGTTAGTAGATCCAGGAATGCGGGTTAGTAGCAATAATATATATACAGTCTTGGTATTGAGGTATCGTGGTATGACTTCTTACTGAGTCTATGTGCTCGCTAACTGTGACTCTTGTGCTACCAACCTCTATTACAGACTCTCCGGGTATTCACTAGTAGTAGTATATGTATACCTCGGATGACCCCTCAATAGTTAGCAAAATGATTTTCAGCTTTGTATTAAAATAAATCTTTTCCCACGCAGTTTTATGCAAGGTTTCATTATTTAGGGACACTTTCTAAACTGTCTCTATTGTTCCACAGATGAACATTTTAGGCGGGTTTTTAAATTATTCAAATTCTAGATTACTTTTCTTTATTTTGGAATGGTTTGTAAACATTGTTTAACAAATTATTTTCCTTTTAGCGTATTTCTTCAATGTCCTGCAGTAAAACCAACAATAATAGTTTCTGTAACGCAGATAGATATAATACTGATCACTGCAAACTTCGCTTTGCTTTGATCAGTGTCTCTTGTTGCATACCAACTCAAAGGCTGCTTGAAATAAAGTTGCCACACAGGGCAAGAAATTAGGTCTTTCATAGCTAAGGTTTGGAAGCTCATGAAGTACTGATATAAAACACACACACACACACACTCACATATATATATATATATATATATATATATATATATATATATATATATATGTATATATATAGATAGATAGATAGATAGATAGATAGATAGATAGATAGATTCCATTTTTCCAGGATAATTTTCACGTACGATTTCATTTTCAAGTTTTTTTCACTTCTTTGTGTACTGTCATAACTGACAATACTCTCTCACGTGTCAATCGTCTTATGGAATTCGTTGGATCTTTTCTAATTGATCTCTTTAGCACTAAGTTGAAATTATGATCCCTCTTCCTGTTGTAACATTCTGATTCAGTTTTCCTTCCTACGTTCCCTCTTTAAGCTTATTCACAGTACTCTTGATGGTTCTTGCTGTAGGACTCTCCCCTTTTACACAAGATTGACTCGTCCAAAATATACTTATACTGACAGAAAGAATACCTGTGGTTGAGATACGTTGATACAGGGTGAGAGATACAGAGACAGACACAGGGGGTTCACAGAGAGATATACGAGAGTCCAGAGAGAGAGAGAGAGAGAGAGATGATTACGGCTTCACTTCCAGAGACTTGTACATATACTTTCTACTAACCCGCATTCCTAAACTACTAATCTTCAATTCAAGTCTGTATTTTTACGTTTAATACACTTATTTTTCAATTACTGGCGTTGTTTATTTATTTGTGCAGGATTCCATTCCCCGATTCCACAACAACTTGGCGACGAAGACTTCGGACCCACACGGAGGAAAAAAAAGAAGAATTTTCGCTCGCCAACACAATAACTTGGCGACGGAAATTCGAGCGTCACGTCGGCCACAACAACTTGGCGACAAGACTCGAAGGAACTCACACTGAGAACTACAAATTAACGACGAACATAAAAGAACGTACATAAGAGATAGAAAGAAAAATTTCGTCACACCCTAAAAAATGGAAGATTTTCAAAAACAATGCTTCAGTTTATAAGAAGAAATGAGGAAAGACAGCTAAAATTGCCTGAAAATTTAATGGAAACAAAAAATAAATGAAGAAAGACAAATGCAACTCCAGTAATTAATATTAAAAGTAACAGTTAACCCACAACAGAAGAATATCGAAAAAGAGGCGACTTTTTCTCAAGACGCAGTTTGGAACACAATAGAAACATTTAAATATTCTCTAGAAGATGATAAAAATTTCGGAGACTATTACAGACGTCATGAAGACATTTTCAACATTGATTGCCAAAATTGGACGGAAGCTAAGAAGCTACGTTTATTACTCAGAAAATTGGGAACAGAGGAGTACACAAAATTCATGGACTATATTATACCGAAAAAGACAAACGATTTGACGTTTGACGAGACAGTTACATGCCTTACGGAGCTCTTCAGTCCAAAGACTTCACTTTTTCACAAAAGGTGGACATGTCTCAACCTCATAAAAAGCGAAAATGAGGACTACTCCACCTTCTCCGCAATTGGGAACAAACATTGCGATAATTTTAAATTGGCAGAATTGACCCCGGACAATTTTAAGTGTCTTATTTTCGTACAGGGATTAGTCTCAGCCAAAAGACAGTGAAATGCTAAAAAGAATGCTCACGAAGCTTCAAAACGAGATTGGATTAACGCTACAAAAATTGTCAGAAGACTGCCAAAAATGCTTGAGCATAAAAAAGACTCTAAGGATATCGAGGAATCGGGAGTAGCACACATACGTAAGTTGAACAAAAGGTTACGTTTTTCACCCCCTTCGAAAGAAAAACAAAAAATTTATGATAAAGAAAAAATTACTAGGTATGAGGCGATTAATGACAGAAAAGCAAATATAAGCCCCTCCCCCATCTGTATGTTGCAGATGTGCTGGATTCCACTGGAATAAAGACTGTCGATTTAAATACAAGAACTGTTTAGCTTGTAGAAAAATGGGACATAAGGCATCTCAATGCAGAAAAAAACACACTAGTAGGGTAAGAATTACTAGAATGGACTACGAAGACAAACTAAAGACAAGAAAATACGTGGAACTCGAGATTTTAAATAAGAAGGTAAAATTACAGTTAGACTCAGGATCGGATCTAACTATAATTAATTTATAAACATGGAGGAAGCTAAATAGACCGACCATGATGCATACACAGAAAATCGCCAAGTCTGTTACAAGGAAGCGTATCAATTTTGAAGAAGTAACTCTAAACGTAAAATTCCATGGAAAAACGAAAAAAATTAAGATATTTGCAATGAAAGACACAGAAGATTTGGTGGGCACAGACTGGATGCAAAACTTTAATGTATGGGATTTACTCATTAACTCATTGTGTAAGAAAATAGAGTGCGAGCCGTCAGAAGCTACAAAATTAAAAGAACTACACAGTCAATTCCTCGAAGTATTCTCGAGCGGTTTGGGACGATGTAATAAGTTTGCAGCTAAAATTGAACTAAAGGAAAATGTTCAGCCAGTATTCAAGAAAAACGAAACGTGCCTTTCGAAACCATAGAAAAAAGGAGTTTGATAGATTGGTACAAACTGGAATCCTTTCACAAATCGAATTCAGTGAATGGGCGGCACCAGTAGTCTACGTAAAGAAAAAATCCGGAGAAACCCGTGTTTGCGCAGATTTATCGACTGGGTGAAACAAGGCTATCAAGGATTATCACTGCACATTGCCAAGCCCGGAGGAAATATTTACCAAGCATAATGGTGGTAAGTTATTTTTAACATTGATTTAAGCGAAGTTTATCATCAGATTCCAGTAGAAGAAGAAAGTACAACAATGTTATGTATTAATACTCACAAAGGACTTTACAAATTTAACAGATTGCCATTTGGGATAAAAGTAACACCGTCAATCTTCCAACAGACTATGAATACCAAGCTCATGGGGCAGAACTTTGCTACTGCTTAGACGACATTTTAATCAAATGCAATAATGTAGAAGAACACGCAACGCACATTAAAGACGTCTTTAAAAGAATTCAGGATTTTTGGTTTAAAGTGAAGAACAAAAATGCGTTTTTTTTTGTAAAACAAATCAAGTATTCAGGCCATATAATCAATGAAAGTGGCAGAAAACCAGATCAAGATAGGGCATCTGCAATAGAAAATATGCCTGATCCAAAAAATGTCGCAGAGTTGCAAAGCTTTCTTGGTCTAGCTAACTATTACGGTGAATTCTTTGAACACATCCACAAATTGAGAGCTCCCTTCAATGAATTATTGAAAAAAGAGAACAAATGGAACTGGACGGAAAATTGTCAGAAAGCTTTCAAGGAGATCATAAAGAAATTAACGTCTGATCTAGCACTGGCGTATTTTGATCCCAAACTGGAAATTATCATTGCTAGTGATGCAAGCTCACACGGAGTGGGAGCCTGTATATTACACAAGATGCAGGATAGCACAAGGAAATCTATAGCTCACGCATCTGGATCGTTGTTACCAGCAGAGAGGAATTATTCGCAAATTGAGAAAGAAGCGTTAGGCATAATATTCGCCATAACTCGCTTCCACAGATACATATAGGGAATAGAGTTTACTCTTCAAACTGACCATAAACCTCTTCTCACTATATTCGGATCGAAAAAAGGACTACCAATTTACTCAGCCAACAGACTTCTGAGATGGGTCACAATATTATTGAATTATAATTTCAAACTAGAGTTCCTACCGTCGAAGACATTCGGTCATGCTGATGGATTATTTAGATTGGTACCTGCTAAATGCGAACCTCTGGAAGACTCTGTAATAGCGGATTTGCGAGCCGAAGACGAATTTATTAAATTTCTTAACAATACAGTAAGGGAATTACCAGTGACCTTGTTAGAAATCAGAAGAGAAACTGAAATGGATGAATTCATACAAAGTACTAAGAGAAAAATAGAAGAAAAAGCATGAAATCTAGCGGAATGTTTTCAATTTGTGATCACGTACTACTTTTTAAAGAGTGGTCATACCCAAATCTTTACAAAGACGAATTCTGAAGGACTTTCATCTAGGACACCCAGGGAAAAATCGTATGAAAGCGTTAATGAGAAGTTTCGTGTATTGGCCTAATATGGATAACGACATTAATCAAATGGTAGAAAAATGTAGAGGCTGTGCTGCGGCAGCAAAGGCACCACCTGTTATACAAAAACCATGGCCTAAGGTAGACAGACCTTGGTCTAGAATCCATGCGGACTATGCAGGACCCATAGATGGATATTACTACTTGATAAGGGTAGATAGCTTTAGCAAGTGGCCAGAAGTTTTCAGATACAAAAACCCTACGACGGAAAACACTGTTAATTGTCTACACGAGTTATGCGCAAGATTAGGCGTTGTAGATTGCCTTGTATCGGATAATGGTACCCAATTCACCTCGAGCGACTTTCAAGAGTTCTGTGCGACTTATCAAGTCAAACATATTAAAATAGCACCATGCCATCCACGAACTAACGGGCAAGCCGTAAGGTTTGTGGACACGTTTAATAGAGCCTTGAAAAAAGAAGAGGACGTACCAACAGAAAGAGCCATACAACAATTCCTACAAGTCTACAGAATCACCCCGAACGGAAATACACCATCTGGCCTTTCGCCAGCTGAAGTGATATTTGCCCGCAAACGGTCTGTTTTTGATAAACTATAACCTAGCAAAAATAAAAACCGGCATACACCGATAGTGCATAAAAGATCCTACAAACCAAGCGAACGGGTCTATTTCAGAATGTTCAAGAATAATATGGCATACTGGGAACCATGTATTATAATAAACAGACTGGGGAATGTTCTATACACGATCCAAGGTGAAAAATTCACTCACAGGTGACACATAAATCAGATACAGAAAAGACGGGTAGAGGAACCAAACTCGTCAACTTCCGAAAATGAAGACGTGATGGAGGCGATTTTCGAAGCCTTCGAAATTCAAAAATCACAAGTAGCCACGGAGATCAGAGGAACAAGCCGAAAAAGAAAATTTACGGAACCACTAATAATAGACCTAAGCGAAAAAAAGAATAACTTCCCCCCAAAAGAACCTAGGAGGTGTTGTAGAGCTCTCCCCTTTTACACAAGATGGACTCTTCCAAATTATACTTATACTGACAGAGAGAAGACCTGCGGTTGAGATACGTTGAGTCAGGGTGAGATATACGGAGACAGACACAGGGTGTTCACAGATAGTTATACGAGAGTCCAGAGAGAGAGAGAGAGAGGGGGGGAGAGAGAGGGAGAGAGAGTTCCCTATATATATATATATATATATATATATATATATATAAAGAAAGAGCAGTAATAATCCGGTGTTCTAATTAAAAAAAAAATATTTTTATAAAACCGTGCTCAATGTAAATTTACAGAGCATAAATATTACCTCAACATGGTGGATAATATAAACACTAACAGTAAAAAAATCACAGACAAGTTAAATCATCCTCCATCTATAATTAAGCATATACCTTTATCTATCGAAAAAAGAATAAGTACAAATTCAGCAAATGAGAAGATTTTCTATGAACATATTAATTTCTATAATAAAGCTCTAAAAGATAGTGGCTACAAAAGCCCAAAACTAACTTATATAAAAAAGGAAAATGGAAAGAATAAAACAAACAGAAGTAGAAAAATAATTTGGTATAAACCCCCATACAAGCAGAACAAATTAGGACAAAAATTCCTTGCATTAATAGTTAACCACTTTCCTAGAGAATGTAAACTACGTACCATTTTCAATAAAAATACACTAAAATTAACTTACAGCTGTACTGAAAACTTAGAAAAATTATTAAAAACATAATGCTAATATCTTCAATAAACACTTGGACCAAAACCAAATAAATTTAGACAATAGAAAAATAAAAATAAAAGTAAATGAAGATAAACAAAAATTATGTAACTGTAGAAATCCTCATAACTGTCCTCTACAAAATAAATGTCTCACTGAATCATTAGTATACCAATGCAATATCTCATCTATTGAGAATCCCGAAAACATAAATATATATATAGGCTGCACAAGCCATGAGTTCAAAAAGAGGTTCAATCTACATCAAACTTCATTTAAGATAAATAAATACATAAATCAGACATCCCTTTCGAAATATTTCTGGGACATAAAAGAATCCAATAAAATACAAACAGTAAAATGGAAATTAATAAGAAAAGCTAGAATATGTAGGCCATTAAATGACCCATGTCCTTTGTGTATACATGAGAAACTATATATTACTAAGTTTATAAAAAATAAAAATTACTGAATCAAAGAAATGAAATAGCTATTCTTTGCCATCATTGTCAAAAGTTTTCCTTAAATAATATTTAAAAATAAAATAAAAAATGGAAATAATAAAATAATTTAAGTAATTCTATTACATTTACTTGATTTAAAAAGAAATATAGGCTATTAGTCATCAAGAGTAAATCTGTTTCATAATTGTAGATAAATATAACGTATTCTATCCGAAACACCACTTTTAGAAAGAATCTTTAAGTATACAAGTACGAAAAAAATACCGAAATCACAGACGACATGCATTTAACGGATGTCAGAATTCATTGAAAAATACACCCCTACTCTACCTCTTGCTCGAACGTAACTCATAAATAATACAACAATAGTTAATAAAAATGAACACGCTACCGCCCCTGTCTGAATGATTGGATTTCTCTGTATCCCTGCAAACAGGAAATAATGAATTTATATGTGCGTTTAAAACTCAGTAAATTTAAAAATAAGTTATTCAAATATTCGCTTGAAGATGAAACAACTAATGCTTTTAATTTAATTATATAATTAAATTTGAAGTTTTTAGCTTCAGTTTTGAAACATGGTTATTACTGTGTAGCGAAGAAACCATATTTTAAATCAATTAATTTATAATATATATATATATATATATATATATATATATATATATATATATATATATATATATATATATGATAATTATTGTAATACAGCGTCTGGACTATGATCACTGATATCGAAAGCGAGTTACTGCAGTTTGTTTCATGCAATACTGACACCTTAAAATGCGTTTTAGCATGAAACAGGCTGTCACCACTCGGGTATGACATCTGTGCCCACAGAATATTTCCATATTTTCTAAGGAAATGTGAATATTTGTAAGTACTGAATTTAGCATAAATAGTTGATTCGTATTTAGTTTTAAATGTGTTATATTTATTTTTCTAACAATTGGTGCAGTCCAAATTTATTCCCTCCCATATGGAAATTATGAATTAAGATTGCTCTATATCTGTTGTGATATTTTTAATTTTGACATTTAATACAAACACCCTTTAAAATTAAATAATGTTAACCTTATCCTATAACATTGTAAAAGAAGATTTTTATATTAAAATATTTTATTTAATCGATTTATTATAGTTCCATCTTAAACAATGTCTCCTCTTTTACCTCATGTGAATTTTCTATTTTCGTGGCATATTACTTTAAAGTTTCTCTTTGGACGATACCTTCTATCCGCATGTGTCCCTCTCTATAACATTTTCATTTTGTTAATAATTGCACCACTATCGACACAAAACTGATTGAGCAACATCTTTTGTTATTCACTTTATTGGGTTTTCTTATCCAGTGTCTTTTATCATACTTCCCCTTCAATCATTTACATCTCTTCGAGATCTACATTTGCTTTAAATTATCCAAGTTCAACAATTCTCCGTCAGAGTAATTTGCACATATAGACTTTTACTAGTTTTTGTTTTAGAAATGTAAATTACAATACTGAGAATATCGCTTACGGAACATGTGAGTGACGTGGAAGTTTTAAGGAAAATAAAGCAAAAAAGGATACTTATACTTATAATCAGAATGAAAGAGTTAGCTGTTTTTTATACAAACGGTAATGAGGAAAGAAGGCGTAGAAAATTGACTTCACAGAGGATATTGAATTCAAGTTGTACAGAAAGAAACCCTGAATAATCTACCAAACAAGTTGGTGTAAATGCTAGGAAGAACTGGACAGGGACAGTAAAAATAAAAATATTGCTAAGAGCTACAAAAGACAGGATGATGTGGAGAGACATAGCCCCAGTTGTCCTGCAGTCACACAATATACAGAAGAGGAAAATGTTATAGGTATGATTTATTTAATTGCTGCGAAAATTAATATTGGATGAACAAGCTCTTACACAATACCTATTTTACATGGATTTACATGGATTATTTTATATGATATGGGGCAACCTTGTAATTATTTGGAATATATATTCAGCTAATCTGTATCTTTGACTGATAACTAACAGCTTGCTTTCACATGGTAAAAGAGTTTAGTGACTATAAAAAATAGAAAGATGAAATGGACAAGAATGTCTTTCATAATTGAATTTATTTCATCTCCACAGCGAAAGGATCCCAAGCGAAAATCTCTCAGGGTTTATTATTGATGGACATTACGTTAACAAAATAAGATACTCAGATAATTCTATGTAGCGGACAGATTGGGAAAGATAACTGAACAAGCTTCTAAAGGAAGCGGGAAGAGAGGCTGATCATTAAATGTAAGAAGATAGAATGGATATTTGATTGCCAAAGAGACAATCAATGGCAAAATAACGCAACAGTCTGAGTATCGTAGGAGCAAATGACTAAATATGTGAAATGTATAAACTAATGTTTATAAGAATAGCTAAAGACGCCCTTCCAGAAAGCAAAGACATTATTAAGTGATTGGAAAATGTAATTTGTATGTAGCTGTGAATGCTGAACAATTTCCTCATAAAGAAAGATATAGCTTGAAGTGACAGTGATATGGCTATAGTGATGAATGTTGAGAAGATCGCACGCAGAAAATATATGTAGTGAAAAAGTTTTAAGGAAAAAACAAAAATAAATTGTTATAACAATAAAAAGTGCTACATTTCTGGGGAAGGGCATGACACACTTTTATTTATATTTTTTTTTATTCAGTTATTATAGAAAGTGGTGTCGAAATATTCTCAGAATGATCAAAGAATTCTTCTAAATACAGAAACTTTTGTGATTTGGTAAGATTTTGTGAAGTGAGTGTGCTTATTAATGTTTCAGCACTCCATCGGATGTTATTCTCCTGTATCATTCCAGAATAATATCTTAATCGATACGTGTGCACACAGAAAACTCACATAAGAAGACACACACAAAGAAGACAGACACACACACACACACACACACACACATATATGCATTGATGGAAAATAAGAAGTGGTATTCAACCTATTTTCTTACGCGTCCATTCATCTATAAATTTCGCTAATAGGCATGGAAAACATTTACAACTTCAATGCAGCTTTTCCCTTCCCAGTTTCACCACTAATAAGCGGCCCGCTCATTTTTCAAAGAAGCTAACAATTTCCAGATTCAATGCTGTGGCCTTTTTGTAGAGCGTGGAACTATTAAAGAACCATAAAGTTCCCAATTATAGTCAAAGCAAAAGTCCGACCGGCATTTCCATGCCTGTCTCCAGCGATCTGTAACAAAAGACATGGAAACTCGATAGCCCGATTGCAGTGGAACTCACGATCTTTGAGAAAGTGATAAATCAAAATAATGGTCACTATATTACGATGGATCTATTTGCATTCAAAAGAGAAGGCACTAAATACAAAACAATAAAAACTACTTCCAAATCACAACGTAGGTGCATGCGCGGTGCAGCAAAGTGGATAGAACAACGGGCTACGTCATTTAAAGGAGCCTATTTTCTAATCCTGTGTCATGAATTATCAATTCTAAATTTGTTATCATAAGAAATGCAATGATATATTATTTACTAAAATAAGCTGGAGTTTTATTTTTAATAAAATAATCTGATCAATATAATACATGTTCAGTTTTGACAGATCCCCCCCCCCTTATAAAATAGGTTTATTGTCGGTATTATCCGTAAATAAATGCAGTCATGCAAAAATATATGTTTTACAACATAAATCATAATAGTGTTTTCCTGGTTGTATATATGAGAGATAAAACGGATACTGCTAATTATTATTTACCCTATAACTGTTACTCAGTAAGAAAAAATTTGAATCTATAGCAGTTCGTAAATAAATTTCCTTAAATCAACATTTTTGTGTCCGCCTTTATTTGTTCCTCTTCTTTACAGTGTTAATTATATTGCGAAAACAATCACAAAGGTAAGCCCGACCTTATGCAACCATTCAAATTTTCTCTTTTTGGATGATCGTTGTTTCTTGATTATGTGCATTCCACAAGCGATCAACTGAAGAAAATCCATGGAAATGCACAGCCATTTGAACACATATAGGTATATTCGTCAGAAACTGTTCCCATGTTTGCGAAATTAAAATTCTACAATATTACATTTCTGTACAAGTGGTTATGTAAAGGCAAACATCGTCCTTCGAGATATTGGTATGATATTCAGCAGGATTGTGTCGATGAAATGCAGCACAACTATTTATACGTATTAGAGCATCCAGAGATTATACTGGGATAAAATCTCCTGAATTCGGATAGAAAATTGAGGAGCCACACAAAATAGAAATTCTATGAGACAAAAATGTGTCTTTTCCTCATATTTATTTAACCTCTACAACGACGTTATGCTCAGATATCTGAGACCCTACCACATTATTATCCATGGGCATAATTTTAACAATGTAAGAAACGCAGATGATACTGGCTTTATTGACAACTCAGAAGGAATTCTCCAGGATCTCCTAGACAGAGTAGTAGTATAAAGCGAAAAAAATACTAACAATCAATTGCAAAAAGAAACCATGCAATAGTCCTCAGCAACAGAAAGAAACCAAGATGTACGTTACAAATTGCATATATGAGAATCAAGCAAGAGCAGAAGTTTCAATATCTGCTAAGTGTTTTAATAGAAGATGGAAACTGAGGCCCCGAGATCCGATCACGTATTGACCTACACCAAGAAGCATTCCAAAAGCCAAGTAAGGTGCTGAGAAGCGAGAACTCACCTTATAAACAAAGAAAGGAGTACTGAATTCCTATGTTTTATCCATCCTCTTATATGGTAGTGAACGCTGGACAATCTGTCCTCGGATCAGAATAAAACGGGAAGAAACAGAAATGTCTTTTTACAGAAGGATACTGAGAATTCCATAGACAAAGCGAGTAAGAAACACAGAAGTCTTAAAGATAATGATAACATAAAGAACAGAATCAGAAAAAGGCAAGCAAAATGGGAAAGAGACAGAAGGCAGCGATTCATTTACGTGATGAGCTTATGCGAATGGAGGGCGAAACGGGATTATAGACTTAACACACGGAGAAAACTGCGAATCGACCCTCGAAATAGGACTTTGCAGAGAGCCTTGATCGCACATAGGATTACAAGAACACGACGTCTTCATTTGCATGCTTAATTGTTGCGAACAATACATTTTCCCTGTATACCACGCAAAAATCTGTGGATTTCTATTTGACATGGCGAATATAATTTCTACTAATATATGTCGTATAACGTGTGCCTATTTTTGCTTTTGTAACTCTTACTCATTTGCTATATCTCTTTGTCTCTGTTCTGATATACATTTATTTGTAGTCGTCAAATAAAATTATTAACTTTTTCTCTTGAATTTTTGTAAATATCCAAATCTCATAAAATTATTTCCTCATTATATATCGTATAAATTTCTTCTTATAAACCTTACTTTTACATCCCCAGATATTTTACCTGAGGTCAGGTGATTCGCTTGGCTTATGTAAAAGTCGCCGCATGATAATAACCGTCATAATCGTACCTATCGACCTTAATATCATCAGCAGCACAATAATAACTATCATTTTAAAATGGAAGCAATATGTTCTGACAACAAACCGTTCACGAGCAACACATCCTCGTCAATTAATAAACATGTAACGACAGAGAGAAAGTATCTCAAAAGCCGTACAATACTCGGGTATAACTTCAGAAGGATTTGCAGCTGATGCAATAGATGTAAATTTGCTGGGCACTCCACCATATAGCACTACGGCCACGTTTCTTTTATTTCATCCCAATCAAGGTGATAAATTCACTAAGACACAAAGGTTAAGAAAATGAGAAAACATTAATCAGGAGAAAGGACAATAAGAGAACATGGTTCCAAATGACATGATATAATTATTGATATTATAGTTAAAGTTTCAAGATCTTAGTCGACAGGACAGAAATAATCCAGACGAAAGTCCCAAAGATGAGAAGTGCGAGAGAAGGAATTCTTAGAAAAAAATTAAGTTTGCATCAACAGTAAATTACTGCCTTTCCTAGAAGCAAACAATCTTTTCTGAAGGCTAGTCATGTAAAATTCCACCATCATTTTGCTGATAATTATCCCAAAGAATTTTTTCTGTTATAGAACATGCCATTAAGTCCTGATGAGACAATAATCAAAGTCTTTAGTAGAAACCGTTTAAATCATTCCCGGGGAAAATAATTATACCTTTAAATACAATAACATGTGTGTCTATATTTCTGAGATGAGGTATTATGTACAGTATTTACATTAGTCGGACTATTGTCCTCATCTTTGTCGCCATTTTTGTCACAACGTTTCGGCCGTTGTACGCTCCGGCCTTCTTCAGGTGGTTGGAATTTCGAACCGAACCCTTTATTTCGATCTCTGGGGTAGACTGTTCTAGTTCCACGAGCCATGTTTGATGGATGTCAGTTATCAGTTATCTCCTGCTAATTTTCCCTCTGAAAGTTCTTCACTGCTTGAACCGGGTATTGAACTTACACTCTTTGGGTCTGTCACTGGATCTAACCAACGCCTTTATCTACTGTGCCATGTGTCCTTGAGGACATCTGGGTATGAATTTCCGAGTCTTATAAACCTGATTTTCAGCAACCATTTTTACCAGTACTCATATTGCAATTTTGCTGTTATCATATCCAGACCAGACCTCGTATATCCTAAGTTGTATACAGTGAGACAATTTCCGATGTCATCGAGGGATTCAAGTTTTGAGCATCTGTAATATGTGGTGGACTAATTCAACGCAAGAAAATGAGTTTCATATCAAAGTTAGAAGCATTTTACTATGGTAAACATCAAAATAAATTTAAAAAATATCAGTGCATTAATAAAGTGAATGTTCTTTAGACACAAGAGCAAGCATTTTTCTAAACATTGTTGTTGCATGATGTAACCGTTATGGCTACTGATAGCTTTATTTTACGGATATAAATCTCGGTAAATATCATCCATTTGGGAGATTTGTATATATGAGGATTGAGAGAAATTGCATCATTAATTTAATTTCGAAATAATAAGGCTGCCAGTAATAACATATTTTAAGTTTTTAAATGTTACACACGCGCGTCTCATGCTAGATGCAATCGGCAGGCCTGACGATTGCATCTAGCATGAATTAGACTATCGCCTCTAAGTGTTGACTTCTATGTTCACTTTTATATTTACAGACGCTCTATCTTATATTAAGCACTGTATCCCATAAATGTAGAACATCTTAAGACTATATCTCTTCATATGTATATATGTATATATATATATATGTATATGTGTGTGTGTGTGTGTGTGTGTGTGTTTGTGTGCGTGTGTGATGAAAATATATTTAGAGAGTATGCTATATATAGGGATAAAAATTCTCACTATCAGCGATAAAGCGTGTGAAAATATAAACGTGAACATTGAGGTCGACACCAATTGGCGTCAGGCTGTTTCTTTACAGTAGATGGTTAATCCTTTTCTTGCTTACTACTCTGTCTAGGAAGTTCAGTATTTCTTTTTCCAAGTAAGCCACCAACATAAGATCATTTTCGTATCGTATATTGTTAAAATTACGCCCACCGATAATAAAACCTGATAGGGTTTCCAGTTCTCTTTCGATAGCGTCGACGTAGAAGTTGAATAATTCTGAGGAGATTAAGATACATCCTTATCTGACTCTCCTTTTCTATTTTTGTGTAGTTACTCATTTCATTTTCTATCTATATGCAGGCGGTGTCACCACAGTTTAGCTCCTAGATTATTCCAAAACCTTTTCTAAATATATATTTAGTTTTCCTAGCAGTTCATATATACTACTTTTTGCCATTCTCATCAGATGATTTTGCTTAATCTATAAAACAGAAGTGCACATTCATCTGCATTTCATTGCTCTCTCTGATAGCACCATAACAATAAATATCGCACTTCTTCTTCCAGAGTCATTTGCATTGTTAGCTTAATTATATGACTCATTAAATAGGTTGTCCGAGGTAGCTTGCATTCATTTGCACCTGATATGTTAAGAAATTTTACAAAGACAGATTTAGTGATGGTCTACGGGATGTCGGCATTGTTGTATATTTCGTTTACTTCTTCAGTGACCTCCTTGATTCAAAAATCGTCTAATGATGAGATCCTTTCTGTTCCGATATCATCAAAGCGAACTCCTTTCTTCCTGCGCATCTCCTCTGCTGATTTTTCTTAAGCTTTTAAGATTTCTGGCTCTTTCATATTTTCAAGCAAAGATTTCTCTCACGCAAAACACATGCGAAGATTCGTCATATAGAAGTGAGGTGAGTATTCGGGTTATAGCGTATTTAGATATAAACTGCTTAAACATAGACAGCAAGAATCTCAGTTTCATGCCATCAGTAAATAATATACAATTTACAACTCCTCTTTGTGCAAAGATTATGTATTGTATATTGCGGACCTATAGGGAAAATTTTAATCAGGACATTAACAGAAATCGTTCTAGGTTTTACATTTTGGGACCAATGTTATGATGTTATTGCAGGTGACGTAGTAGGAAATGAGTTTAGTGCCTGCATGTTCAAATACGCTCTGATACTTTTTAGAAATATATATTGATCTAGTAACAGGAACATGGCTTGTTCCCATCCTATCATAGGTTACAACGTTTGGAATTGTCGTAGAGTTGCTTATTTTTCATAAAATATCTTTCTTTTTCAGATTCCATGTTATTTTACAACAGTTATTTGTTTAATTACGGCGTGTGTGAGTATAGTTTCTATTTGTAAGACCTTCTATATATATTTCCTGATTTTCTTTGAATCTTGCAATAGCTTGGTATATTCCTCTGTTTTAAAATCATTTAACATTCTCTGAGCATTCAGAATTTGCCTTGCTGTTTCAAGTTTTTAGAGAATATTTTCAGTGCCGCTATGGCTAAAACAATTTGCTTGATTTAGGAAAGGTTTCATGAATATTTTTGATTTTCCATTTTGGACATTGCATTGACCCATATGATTCTTCTTTTTGTGATATATTTTGTATTCTACTTTCTTTGAATATTATTTTCCCCGAAAAGTACTTGTTTTTATGTATACACAGTTTTACACAAACACACACTTATGGATGTATGTGCGTGTTAGATAGATAGATAGATAGATAGATAGATAGATAGATAGATAGATAGATAGATAGATAGATGGAGACAGAGGGAGGAAGAGAATGTAATCTTTGATTATGCCTGTTTGATTAAATAGAACGCGAAGGAAATATTTTTAAAGCTTTTGGGGCGTTTTATTTGGAATCAGATACTCCGTTTTATGTCGAATGGAATTGCGTCTTTTTCTGGACCAGTTGATTGGGTCTGCATACCGCGAGTATGTCGTCTACTACAATGGCACAATATTAGCGACATGAATTAAAACTTTCATTTACCTGGCGATGAGTTTATCATGATGGAAATCTCAAGAGTAAGTCATATAATTGGTAACTTATGCTAACAATTTTATTTGTTGTTTTTCTTTTTTGCCGAAGTCGTTTTATCTATTATACGTTGAATTCTATCAAAAGATTGAACCCTATTCCAGATGTAAAATTTCACACCTGGATCATCTCTCTTCCATGTTTTATCGTTGCTATAAGGCAGTGAATCGTCCCCTACACGTTCCATATTTCTTTAAACATCAGACGATATTGTATTTCGATTAATGTCTTTGTAATCCCTTAAACCATCTTTAAAAGAAGCAATCGTTGTGTTCTTTGACTCACGGAATGTGTTATAGCAGAATCTTTAAGAAATTAGAAAACAATTTTATTGGAAACAAAATAACCCACAACGTATAAAAAATTATAAATAAATTATGAATTATGAGTAGAGACTAATTGAGATGATTTTATAATCAGACATTTGTCTTGCATTCATTCTTAGCATCGTTTTCGTTTCTTACAATTTATTAAGTACAGGATATGATCATATCCATTCATATACTATTTCATATGTTGTACAAATGGGGTCCTCTATGTTTTAGATGTTTACGGCATTACGATAAGTATTCATTTTTTTATGGTTATGCCCTGTAGAACTTACGTATTTGCTCTACCTTCGCCTTAATATCTGGTGGCACATTTCATTGTCAATCTAACCTTTGTCCCTTTTACTGTTTGTCATAAATGAGGAATTTTGCCAAAACACCGCTACAATTATCTTTTTCACATATTATTATAATTCATTTCAATGTCAAAATCTATAGTGTAAAATTTGTATCCGTCAGCGTCCTGAAAGTAAGATACGATAATGTTTATGTCTAATGTTATCTAAATAATCTTATATTACATATAATATCAATATTGAAGAAAAACAATACATAAAATGATATAATAATTATATTAATATATCCATGAATATATATGTGAATGAAAGTGCAAAAAATATTGCAGAATTAACAATATATGGGATTGGTTTTTTATGCCATTCAGTTCACCTACTAATTATGTTCCGTAGAATTACATTTAGCGCAAGATTTAGCTATTCTTTCTGATCTAAAAGTTAATTTTATTGGTCCCCTTATTCCACCACTGATATAATGAAAAGAAATTGAATAAATAAAATCAAAAGTTGGTCGATGTTTCCAGAATAGGCAAACGAATCCTTTCATTGTGTAAAGAATTTATTCTCGATTATATTTGTGTTGACGTTTGCGTCCAACAAAGTGTCTCATCCCAACGGAATAAAACACAAACACAAAAAAGAGACATACTAATACATAAAATACATACAAATGTTTAAACAAAAATATAATTATACTTAAATACATACGCAAATGTCTGTATATATACACAGACAGCAAAACTATTAAAGGAGACTTGATTACCGTGATACATTATGGTGAACAAAAGATTTATAATTTTACATTGTTCTATTTTACATAAACGAAGTAATTTATATGCTTTAGTTGAATGTTTCAAACACAACTTTTATAGATTTAAAAGGCCAAATATTTTATATATTTTCACTTGATAAGGAGAAAGACCAGTTAGATAAATTTTCATCAGAATCGTAAAGCATTTTCAGCAAAAAAGTCCGTTTATAATTGTCGATGATTTTTACGAATTCCAGTTTTCTTTTACATTAGTAAAATCTCAAATTGTTAGAAAATACTGTAAATTCGTCTATTCAGATCTAAGAGACATTTCAGCAATTATGTCATGGTCTTATCGAAAAAAAATCAGATCCGTATTTCATAACACATTAGAACAATATTTCGAAATAGCTCAACCCGACAGAGAGATTTCTGAACAATCAAACCCAACACCGAGAAAATATCATAGTGCTGTGTATAATCTATCCCTTGCAATTGTGGCAATAAATATAAGTAGAAACCAAGCGCCTCCTGGATAGCAAGGATGGTCGAATGCTGAAAAGCTGCAATTAGGGATGAGACAATAAAATCATGCATGGATGATCATGTATATGAGGAAAAGTATAGTCAGCAAGACTTAAGAAAGAAGTAGAATCAAATGTTTGAAATTATCAGCAAATATGCAAGTCTAAACGAATCTCTTAATCGGTCTAGTATATAAATAAATGAAACCCAACGACCTTTAATAAGTAATGATTACGGACAGATAGGTTTCAGCTGTACAAAAGATAATCCATAGTGAATGCAATCATGCAGCATCAATTTGTTTAGAGCTTCAAATTCTATAATCGAGCCGGTGAACTGCTTAGAAGCAGTGGAAACATGTCGAGCAATAACTGAGAAATAATGAATTCGAACTAGATCATATATCCTTAGATGTGGAAACCATCCATTCCGTAGTTTAAAGAAAGTGATCAGTTCAAAATGGGGTGACGATTATCCGCATTGACAAGCACCTGATGAAGGCCAGTAAGTACAAAACTCGAAAGATTGTGATAATAACAATACATGAGAAAAATAGCCCTCATGTACATAATGCAAATAATGAAAACATTCCATTCCAGAAATTCAAACATTATATATATTTATAAATAATAATATAATATATGTATAATTATAGCATGACGATTGCTTTAAGCCTGAAACAGACTGTAGCCGCTGGGTGTTGATGTCAATGTTCAATTTTATATTTACATATGCTCTATATCTGATATTGAGCACTTTAACCTATAAATACAGCATACCTTAAAACTGTATTTTATCAGACAAACAAACATATATATATATATATATATATATATATATATATATATATATATATATATATATATATATATGAAGAAATATAGTCTTAAAGTGTGCTATATTTATGGGAAAAAGTTCTCAATATCAGAGATAGGCGTGTTTAAATATAAAAGTGGACATGGAAGTCAGCACTTAGAGGTTACAGTCTGTTTCATGCTAGTGCAATCGTCAGGCGACAATATTTATTACTGTAAAAAAATTAACAGTAAATGTGGCACAAGGCCAAAAATGGGGGTTGGGAAAGGGAGGTCATCAATTGTCTTAAATTTAAACTTAGCTAGTCACAAGCACTGACCCAAGCATACAAAACAATATTCCTTCCACCAAAACACCACATTCATACTTACCTTTCTTGCTACAACCACCAAAATACCTCATTGTATCTATGAAAATCCTAAATAACCCCATATGTACAATAAAGTCTGGGGGGGGAGTAATAATTTAACAATAAAAGAATCCCCAATGAATATATGCAGTATGAATACAAATATTTACATGAAACTAAACAAAATCATGTTCGTACTAAAAAAACCCACAAGCCCTAAATGTGACAGTAAAAACAATTAACTGGGCGAAATCGACACGGGACTTTAAAAAATATAGATAAACATTTATCCATCCCAACCACTCACACAAACACGCACTGATTCAGACTCCACCATACGAAAAAGCTCACACACACGAAAACGAAAGGCGTCCAGCATCCTCCAGAGAACTGAAATCACTGAGCACCTAAAGAGGGGAGGGATGGGGAGTTAAACTAAAGGAAAAGAAAAGGGGACAGAAAAAAAGGGCCAATGAGCAAACACACCTTAGCTAAGTTTACATAAATGCAAAGAAACTAAAAATAAACACCAAGAAACCTACTCTAGCCTAAGCATGGATGAGTTGCCCAAGTTCAACCCAGGTAAACAATATCCTATGCCTAACCGGCATCAAACTGCCTCTCAAGGTCAGCCCCTTTCACACGGCACAAACGCGCAAGACTCACCCACCCTTTGCCAAATTCTGATGATGTGAGCCGCCGCCTTTCCGTCCTAATCTTGACTTTAAGCTGATGCCTAAAGAACAAGATCAGTTCGGAAGAAACAAACTTCTCGCCACGATAGAATTCCTTCTGACGCGTCGTCCAAATCACGACTCTCATAACGCCTAGTAAGCAACAGAACACATAATGTTCAGCCTTCGACGTCTGCGGCACCACATTGCTACAAACAGAAACGTAATCCAGGACAAAGGACTTTCTCCGCAGTACGCAGACCATGAGGCCTTCAACAAACTTGCACAACGGCACTAACACCGTGCACTGAAAGAAGGCGTGACCAATGGTCTCGACTTCCCCAACACAGCAGCGGCAGTTTGGAGAATTCTCCAAGCCCGCTGCACAAAATCTTTTGCCGACCCAGGCGGCTCTACGAATCACCCGCCAGGTGAGTGATGCCTCATCGTTAGTGAGGCATTTCAACCCCGGTGCCCAAGGCCATATTGAGCGAGCCTGCTGCTTCGTAAGACCGAGCTTGCTAAGCAAACCATCTTGAACGGACCCCCGAACTAACACTTGATACAATGCCCTACCAGACAACGCATGGACGTTGGAGAGGCCATTCGACGCCCGTAAGAGGCATTTCAGAGCGCGATGACATTCGTGATAGAAGGAGCTTTCGGCTCGGTGCCTACGGCGGGCCTCCCCTTCGCACGAGTGCACACTTCTCAGGGACGGAAAATATTTCCGGGCGTCTTCCTTCCAGAAGGCTCCCACCTCGTCCGGTTCGCGACACAATCGGTCTAGGAATGCAATGCTAAGCATATGTTGACGAGTCTTAATGCTTGGCATACCCAGGCCGCCCTTAGCGGTATGAAGGCAACAGATCTCCCGAGATACCATAGCGGCCTTGCCTCTCCACAAGAAAGAGAACAAGAGCCTTACTAATAAAATTAGTGCGGTAAACGGAAGCGGAAGTACAGAGAGTCGGTACACGAGAATTGGATATATGTGTGAAACACATACTTCCGCCTTTCCCTTCAGGGAAAGCCTCCTCTGAGACCACAGATTAACCGCGATCTCGGCTTTCCCTCGTACCTCCGACCAATTCATTTCCAACTGGAGATCCGGACCGAACCAGACACCGAGTATCTTGATCGGCCCATCCGTCCAGAGGAAAGGTCCGGGAAGAGAAACTCCCTTCCACGCACCCAACCGCAAGCCAACAGACTTATCACGGTTGATCTTGGCCCCTGTCACCATCTCATAACCACTGACCTCTTTGCTGACTTCGTCAATCTCGGCTCTGCTCGACACAAGAACCGAAACGTCGTCAGCATAGGCAGAATACTTTGCTGAGGTGGTAGCCCCAGGCAGAGATATTCCACGCAGGACCGGATTCGCCTTTAACTTGCGAAGGAAAGGTTCCAACGCAAGAACGTAAAGCAAAGGCGAGAGCGGACAACCCTGACGAATAGAGCGAGACAATACGAAAGGCTTCGATCTTACTCCATTCACTTCCACCAGCGCACCGGGGGTCGCATACAAGAGTCGGATCCAGGAGCGAAAGTCGGCTCCGAAACCGGCCGCCGAAAGGACAGCCTCCAGAAAACGATGGTTAACCCTATCGAAGGCCTTGGACTGATCTAAATTGATCAGCGCGGCTTCACCGTCGACTTGTTCTAAGATCAAGCGTACCATATGCAGGTTATCCTGAATAGTCCTGCCCTTCACAGCACAAGTCTGTTCGGGGCCAATCAGACTAGACAGGTCAAGCTGCAAACGGTTGGCTAAGATCTTCGCCAAAATCATTAACTCAGTGTTTAACATGGTTAAAGGGCGAAAGTTCCCTAATCCATCCCCACCGTTCTTGTCCTTACGCAGCAATCACACCCCTGATCACACCACTGGTGAAGCGTTGAGGAATAGACCCCTGCTTCATCCAGTGGTTGAAAATCAGCCCCAGCAAAGGAACAAAACGTGCGACAGCCTCAAGTATACTTCGTAGGGCAGACCATCGAGTCCCGGAGACTTATCCAGGCCAACCTGCTTCAGCGCTTCCCAGATCTCAGACTCTGTTATGGGACCCTCGCACCCAGCCGCTTCAGCTGCCTCGAGGCAGGGAAAGTCAGCCAAATAGGAATCGAACTGAGCAGAACTCAGACCGGGCTCCCTGGTGAAAAGATACTGAAAGTAATCTTGAAAGACCTCACATATGCCCGCGTTTGTAGTCACGGTCCGATTATCCGGTAATGTGACGCACGTGATATGTCGCCGAGAAGCACTCCTACTCTCCTCTGCACGCAATTCAGCGGCCATATTCGTCGCCTCAGGGGACATTCTTTTTAACCTAGCCCTAACTACCAGAACTTGATCCTTCTTGATAAGCAAGGAGGCCAACTCCGCCTTAGCTAAGGCTACATCCCCACTAACACGGGATTTCACAGCCCGATCAACTTTTTCTTCTAAAGCAGTTTGCGCCGCTAATCAATCTCGATTGAGTCGACGACTAAAATCGGCAACAAACGTTCTAATTTTGGATTTAAGTTTACCCCACCAGGCGTTCCCAAAAACCGCTCCCGACAATTCCCGTTGTATCATTAGTAACAGCTTGTCCCGAAATCCCTGCTCACCAAAAAGTGAACAGTTGAATTTCCAGTAACCAGCCAACTTAACCTTAGGCTTATCTAAGTTTACACGGACCCGGATAAGCCTATGATCCGAATAAACTATATAATGCAAACTTGGACACCCTAAGAGCCCTACATCGACTCTCTTAACTAAGACTCGGTCGAGGTAGCTCGCAAGCGTCCCAGGAGCCGAGTTGCCACTATTAGTCCAAGTTCAAGCTACATCCCGAGGATGCTCATTCCGGTACTTATCGACGAGATCAAACCCGTCGATAAAGTCCACATCAGGATTGTTAGTAGCCCGTTTTTTCCCTATACGATCTATATCGGGGTCAAGGACGGCATTCCAATCGCCCGCTAAAACTACCCGACGAGATGTCGTCAAAAACGGCTCGATCTGCCGAAACAGACCAGGTCGCTCAGCATGGATATTGGGCGCATAAACGCCGATGGTAACGTCCAGCACACAAAGCCTGCCCGCCGGATCTGCGAAGACAAGAGTACATACAGCGTTTAAATACCTGCTCACCAGCCAAGAGACACCCCTCGAACGACCATCAAAACATGCTGAATAAAGAGCGAATCCCCTAGACAGCACGTCCACATGGTCATGAGAAGAAAACCGGGTCTCTTGCACGCAACAGATATTCACCCCGAGGCGCTGAAGGTCGCGAGAGAGCCACGCCCTGCGAGACTCCAACCTCAGGCCCCGGACATTTAAAGTAGCCAACCAGAGAGCCATAGTGAAACCTGATTAGGGTTGTTTACCTGCTTTAAACATGGCCGGGGTAAGGATACCGAGAGCCTCTCCCATTAACCCATGGCCCATCTCAGTATTGATGGTACCATCTTGGGAGATTCCGCCGATATCCCACGGGAAAGTAAGTTTTAGTGCTCTATAGAGGGAGGGGTGAACAAAAACCGGGACCCTCCCAGCACAAAAACAATTCATTTTACGCAGCGTATCGCTCTGAGTGATGGCTATAGGAGGGGTCATGTTGAAAGAAGTTATCGCCTCCTCCAACATGGCCCAAATTCGTGTCGCTCCAGAATGTACTCTTATGACGGTTAACACCCTCTGTGCCTTAGGAACATTGAGAGGATTGTTAATGTTCTTATCAACGAACTGTTTGATTGATAATAGGTACTTTAGATTAGTAATCCTATTACCATAATCTTTAGCTTTTTCATCTTGAAGAGGGGAGATTTTACAAATGTCAGTACCATGGTTGTATATATGTTTTTTTTTTGTTTTTTTTTTGTCACTGGTATCATGGGTGGGGCTTCGTGGCCTTTTTGTAACTGGAGGGGGCATTGAAGATTTAGAGGGTGAAGGACTGGGAGAGTGGCGAGGAGTGCTGGGTTGTCTAAAAGGGCTGGGGTCTCTACTGAGAGGGATTTGGGACTGGGCACGAGAAGTGGAAGGGGTGGCCGGAGAAGGCTTCACTCTGGAGAGAGGGGTAGGAGGAATAGGGCTGGAGGATGTGGAAAGAGTGGCCTTCTTTTTAGGGGGAGACTTAACAGAAAACGAGAGAGAGAGAGAGAGAGAGAGAGAGAGAGAGAGAGAGCAGACAGACAGAAATTGCAATCTTTTATTCATGCATGTTTGACTAAATAGAGCGGACAGGAAATATCTTTATATATTTTTTTAATCAAATAATCCGTTTTATGTTGAACGGAATCTTGCAAAAAACATTCAAGAAACGATTGTAATATTCTGAGAGCGTTTCGACCATCATTGGTAATTTTTAAGCAAAGTAAGTTCATAATACTAAAGCTTTGAATTTAAAATGAACGAAACACATACACCATTTACATCCTCCTTTCTTCCTCGGTTACAAGCTCCGCTTGCTTTTTTGAGTAATACTGACATTAGTTTAGGCCGGTGTATCGTCTTGATAGGGTTTATTCGGGTTTCCCAAAATCTTGTGATATCCCAATTGACGGCGAATTTTAGTTGTCCATGTTCTTTGTGTACCGTAGTTAGAAGGAATAATTCTCAGCTCACAGCAGTGGTAACTTTTGTCTTTTTGAATCCAAGCGCAACGTTGGAATCAGGCTGAGATATGGTCTCATTCAATAAAATGCGAAACATTGTTGATAACTCTAACAGCAGGGTTATGGAATGTAAAAAAACCTAGTTAATGTCTGTATTATTTACCATAAAATCTAGTATCAAATGCTAAATTAATAACCAACCCTTCAATTCAATCAATTCTCAATCCGTCAGTGGGAACTGCGTGTGTGTTCTTGATTGACGTTTGTCATACGGGCAATCCCGGACAGCTCCGAGTCGACATTCTCCTTGGCTCATCCCTGTGTGTGTCGGCCTGGCGAGCAATCGCTTATATAGACGATTCTCTCCAAAAGATTTTGACATTGATATGTCTGATTTCTCCACCGCTTCTGTCTTAATCTTAAGAGCTCTTTTAATAACCGCTTGACTTTTGGTTTTGTCATTTAGATATATTTCTCTAAAGACAGGTTACATGTTCACATGCTATGATCGATATGATAGATTATTGCTACATTTAGCTAAAATGACCTTACGTTTCAAAAATATTTTAACGTATACGCGCCGAGATTAAAACGGATTTCATTGAAAATGCTTAACTGTAATTTGATGTGAAGAGCCACAATTTTAAAAGTAAATGTATTTTGTATTTATAGTAATTCTTACGTTCCACCACACGAGTCACCCTAGGCTGATGATGATGGCCTGTGAATGAACAGATCCAAAGGAGGCAGATGATTAGTTCAACAAGGACTATCTTAGAAAATCAGAACAATCGGTCCTCAAAGATACCTGGAAAATACAGAAGACTGGATGTTGATTTGCGTCAGCGTACATGAAATAAATAAGAAACTTTAATCAGTAATAAAGGAAGCGAAAAAGTTCAAAAGGGAATTTCAAGTTGGTGATAAATTGCAAATAAACCATAATACACCTACAGCAGCAGGAAATAACCTGAAAAAGAAATCCAATCAAATGTAATGTACCTAATGAAAAAACGATGGCAAGATAAGCCTATCCATGGTTAATACTCTGTCCATAGAAAACACATACCCAGCAAGTTTTACGAAATGCAGAGTTAGAAGCTGAAACTGAAAATTTAATTCTTGTGCCACAGAAGCAATACTTGCTAACTAGAATTTACCAAGCGCACATACTGAAAAATGCTGATTCTGTGATAAATATCCAGAAAAAATTGATAATCTTGTATCAAGTTGCACGGTATTGGCACCCACTAAATATAAAAGCCAGCATGAAAGAGTGAGTCAATATCTGCATTGGAAAATCTGCAATTTTTACGGGAAGGAAACTACAAGAAAGTGGTATGAACTTCACCCAGACCTAAAACAATTTTATTGGACTTTAAAATACTCACAGACGGAACAATCAAAGCTAATTGCCCAGACATCGTGATCAAAGAACACAAGAACAGAATGCCCTTTCTTATTGTCATGACAATCCTTGCTGACGTAAAGTATCTTTGGGGATCTTGAAATACAATAAAAAAACAAGGATCTTGACATGGAAATCTAAAAAAATGTGCTACATGAGGACATCGATAATTCCATTTGTAATTGGAGCTCACGGAATGATTGGAAAAGTGTCTGATAGTCTCACTGAAGGAATTTCTAGTAGCTTATACTTTAAAGAAATACAAATTGGTTCGTGCCAATGCAGGTGAACACTTCATTTCGTAACCTGCACAGTCTCTTCTTTGTTAGCATACAAAAATAGTTGAATTTTGCAAAATAACTTGGGAGTAATTTTTTCACATACGTGACACTTGAGTAATATTGGAATTTTTTGAGAGTAGAATTAATTTTAAATTATTTTTATTCTGGACTTCAATATTTTAGATAACTCGAGCCGTTTTTGATCTCTGTGATCTCAAGCAAAAGCAAATTATGCAATTTGTAAACTTGTAAAGTTCAATAAATCTATGCACACTTTCCAGGGTTGTTTCATTAAAATTAATTTTTCTTTTGTAAGACGTAAATCAACATTACTATAAACATTTACATCTTTAGGTTTATATCTTTTTTAATTCCAGGTATTCATGATTATTTTGAAATCTTGCGAACTTGCATATTTCGGCCGTTGTACGCTCAGGTCTTCTTCAGTCGATTAGAATTTTGAACTGAACCCTTTATGTCGCCCACCGGGGTAGATTGCTCTAGTTCTACGTGTCATGCCTCTTTCGGATGTCTCAGCATCATTTATCTCCCTTTACCTCAATTATCCTAGTTTTTGTTTATCTCTGTTGTAGCCAGGTATTGAATTCACAATTCATTGGTTCCATTCACTGACTTTAACCAACGATGTTATC
Organism: Acanthosepion esculentum; assembly: GCA_964036315.1. NCBI lineage: Eukaryota > Metazoa > Mollusca > Cephalopoda > Sepiida > Sepiidae > Acanthosepion > Acanthosepion esculentum. Next base: position 1,257,881 of record OZ038477.1, read on the forward strand.
CCCTTAAGGACATCAGTCTTATAAACCAAATGTTTCAGTAACCATTTTATTAGACCTCATAATAAAATTTTATTCTCCAGTACTCCGTATTACAGAATCCCATATTGTATTCATTTCTATTCTTAACCGTTTAGGAGATTGTTGTGGTCTATCATATGCGTTTTCGTATTTTTCAGTGATGTTTTCTCTTTATAATTTCAACCTCGCCCCACAAGAGGGGCAGGTATCCTCTTTTCCCACCATATATGGTCAGCTACGCCTGACCTTTCTAATTGCCATCGTGTTTCGGCTTTACGATGTTCCTTCAGACTTATAAGGGGCGTCCGATTTCTCATTTATATTTCTTACCGGAGCTGCATGGTAGAGCGTAGACACAGTCCTTAATCATGTTTCCTTTATGAGATTTCTCATTTGGAAGAGGTGTGTGCGAAGTGTTGAATGACTTCTGGAGGTTGCTCTGATGTTATATGGAGCACAGATCTTTTGTAGTTTTCCAATAATACCTTCACATAAGGTAGGCAGACTGAGGATGTTTTTTGAGTTCTGCTATCCTTTTGCAACCTTCTCACCCAGTATGTCGGATCTGCTATCATATAACCAGGTTAGTTGTTACGTTGTAGGGTACTTGGAGAGTTCAGTTAAACTAATACTGTTACTTGTGGAAGAGGCATGGCAGGTTGAACTAGAAAAATCTATCCCCAGTGCGCAAATTAATGGGTTCATTTCTAAAGTTCAATAACCTGTAGTATGCCGGAGCGTACAACGGTCGAAGAGTGATGAATATAGCCACGAAGATGAGGACAACAGTCCAAACGATATATATATATATATATATATATATATATATATATATATATATATATATATATATATATATATATATATATATGCATGCATACATAAATACATATATATATATATATATATATATATATATATATATATATATATATATATATATATATTTGTGTGTGTGTGTGTGTGTATACTTATGTATATTATGGGAAGTTGGTGAAATGTTCTCGCCATGACTCACTGAAAATTTTGAACAAATGCGAAATTTCCATTTTCGTAAAACTTTTTATTCAGAACTTTTCAGAAACAACTCGCAAAATACATTTTCTTCAATTCACATCTTGAAATCTTTCGACTTCAACATTATAATAATGCCATAAAGACCATTTCATGCAGGTTCAATTTAGGTAAACTTGCTTTTTTTCACTTTAACTATTCATATTGAAAGTGAAATGCTATTGAGAAGGCCATAAAAAACTGGAAATTATTCTTTTACATTTATGTTGTCCGTTGTTACGTAAATAAAATTGAAAATAATCTACTTATACGTAAATAAATATCTGTTTTCTTTTTGTATGCGGTCACGAAACAAATATGGCTTGGTTAATTTTTAATGAAAATGTAATTAATTTTTTATAACTGAGACATACGAAGGATAACAAATTTCATCTGGGAATTACCAATGAGAAATACTTTTAATATCATAGATATACAGATCATTAACATTTAAATTTGTTTTATTTGAATGCAAAAAAGAATCAGAATTTGAAAGTGCGCGTAGATTTAACGAAAAATGTCTGATTTGTTTTGGTATTGTCCACTCTAATGTTTCTAATGTTTTGCCTTTTGCGCCATCTTACTTCCCTATTTGTGCTTTATCGGTTTTTAAACGTCCAAATATAAATGTCAACCAACGTCAATGTTGTTGAGACGGTTAATTGTTTCTTTTTAATGTATACGAAGTAAATAAAATATTATGTTGTGTATAAATAAGAAATTTTCTATATACATTAATAAATGACAAACATGGAAAACTTCAGGACTTGATTTATGTTCCTCTTCTCTTTTCATTAATGAATTTTTCTTGTTTCCCTAGTTATTTTCGAATGAATCTGAAAATGAATTAATCTAAATAATCTTAGACTATAAAATGACCAATAATTCTCCAAAGAGATATGAAGTCAATGGTATTGTTTTATTACACAATTTGCCAATAACAAACAGATAGACAAAAACTGAGGTTCAAAATAATATCTGGTTGCAAAATATTAGATTGGTCGCATTTAAAATGTTGATACATCACAGAGCTTAGAATGTTTGTGATAGAATTTGGTAAATGTTTGTGATATATTTTAAACAAAAATCTCCATTTAAAATGGATCACTTATTGTGTGTGTCTGTGCTCATCAGAGAATATTTGTTGCTCACTTTATATGCGACACACAATTCTAACCTGCTTTTTATACATATAGAAATATATGTTCATTACTTTCTTGAACATCATGGAAATAATTACAGAACGTCGTGGAAAAATTTGACATGAAGACATTTTATCTGACATATTTGAAATATCAACGACGAGCGACCGATACGAAAATAAAGCATTTCCGTGCACTATATTGATGACGGGTTTCCAGGAATTAATATAACTGGAGAAAGAAAATAGATGAATGAATTACAGACAAATAAAGAAAAAGAAGAAATTCATTATTTTTTTTATTTGAAGCTGAAATATATTTTGGATTGAAAGAATTATTACTTTTTTTGCCAGTGATTAACAATTTTAGTAATGTATTTTTACAAACTGCTGTTTAACCCATACCAGAGGGGGAGTTGGATTCATAACTTTCCTAAGGGTTTGCGCATGTGATTATAACGAATCTGGCTGGAATTCGAACTCGGTTCTATGAGTTCTCATTCCGAGGCAATATCAATTATACAACCCACACATTCAAGAAAAAGAATTGTCCGATGGATTTCACATTCTTTTGCACGTGGCTTTTTAGGTAGTCCTATTATAATGAATCAACTTATGTCTTCCGGTATATATCACCAATGTTTCATATTATATTTATTATATCTTTACTTTTTCAATTCTGAAATCATGTGAAGTTGCCAGCATCTCTATTACAATTCCAGCCGATCCTGCTACATTTTTCTTGTTCAATTTGGCCAGTGCTGATTTCACTTCAGATTGTAATATTTCTGATTCAGGTATTTTGGATTGTTTGTTTTAAACAGTTTCGCCCCAAAGCAAAGCAATAAAGTCACTAGAATGCAAGTGGTTACTTAGTGTTAGAGAAAATCTACTATTAATGAAAGAGGACAATAAAAGAATAATAATGATGAAGAAAGAAGATATCTATTGACATTGCATTTACATTTCCGAATATCAAAATTGACTGTGAAGCAAGAAGCCGGGAGATGATTCCACAAGAGCTTTAGAGATTAGCATAGAACTTACTGTTACTTCTAGACATTTCAACTGTAAAAAGATGAGACCTTGCCGCCAATCTAGTGCTGTGCTTAAATTCATATGTAGACAACATAGCGGAAAGTTCATGAAAACAATTACCATGAACGTATTTACAGAAAAGGAACAGGGAAGGTACGTTACGCCAGTGGGAAAGGGACTGAAGTCGAGATGCCAGGTCAGGACCAATAACATTACAGATTCTTTCCAGTTTATCTAGAATCTCTAAATATATAGCAGGAGAACCAGATCAGGTGCTGTAGCAATATTCAAAGCAATGAGGAATAGTGGGGTTATTGATTCATTGCCCCATAAATATGTTAGTAACAGCTATACAAAAATTAATAATTAAATTTAAGTCTTCATATTCAATTTACACTAGATTTATAAACCTCTTCCAGTGGGATATTATCAATGACACAAAGACATTTATTTAATATACATGTTTCATTGGAAATAATTTTATCAGATTTCATACATGATACATTTTTTACAGAAAATCTAAATCTTTGTGCACCTTAGGTGTATATATGAATGTGTTACATTGACATAATCAATTAAATTGCAAAATGTTCTGTGTATTTTGGATACCGTCTATTATTTACTTTATATTGATATTTTTTGTCTGATAAATGATTTGGAAACTAATTGTATCGTTTTACTTTTGATTATTATTATTTTTAGGGACAGACAGCAAATTGTCTTCTTTTTAGTTGATCGTTTCTCTACATTTTCATTATTCAATTTATTCCTTATCATCTATATTTGTTCTCTCCCTTTTTGAAATCCTCTGTAATATAAACATTTTTGTAGGATAGTTTGGTATTTTTCTCTGATGAAAATGATCTGATGTATTATAAGAAATAATTAGAGTTTGAACGAATATATCAAAGACAAAATGTAAGTTAATTATTTGAAACCCATATATCATGAATCTTCTGAAAAAAGTTGAACTCACTCATTTTCTTTTCCTAACTCCAAAATATCAAGACATCAATTTCCTGAATGAGAAGCTTTATTTGCATTTTGGTTTTCTCGTCAATCAATGATTGAATCCGTGTATCAAGTTTAATAATCTATAATAATATTTAACCAATAAAAAGCAGTAATATAAGGATATTTAAATAAATTATCATCAAAGAAAAAGAAAAAATGGTATAGATATATTTCCGAAAAGCATAGGAATTTTAATATTCAGATGATGCGTTATGTTAAGTGCTGAAATTGTATAAAAATAAATGCTAGAAATGTGGGATGCAGCAAACTACCCGTAAACATTGTAAGTGAAAGCCTCATTGAAAGAGATTATTTCCGAATGAAAGTGTGTAAAGTTCAGATAAAATCTCATATGTTACTAAGAGAGTTCATAGATAATGCTCTGTGCACACACACGCACACACACGCACACACGCACACACACACACACACACATATATATATATATATATATATATATATATATATATATATATATATATATATATATATATATATCAGTATAAAAGGAGACATTGATGTGAACACCCAGGGGAGACATTTTGATTCATACTAAACGCAATCGTTAGACTAAGTACATTGTGCTTTTTTTATCTGGGAAGGTAATTATATCTTTTTTTTCCTCCAGGAAGAATTTACAATTTTTGGATTGAATTTTGTAGGCTGATGTAATTTTTTCTTAATTTCCATGATATTTGTGGTGTGATTTAAAGCTCCCAGATATGTTTAGAAAGAATTGTACTGTTCTGGCATTTACTATTTGTAAAGCATGTTTCTATGTTTCTCGGGTCCTTCAGTTATTCCTATATATATTTTATGTTCGTTATCTATTGATTTTACAGTGGTTTCGTATATGACATTTTTTCGTAAGCAATTGCCGTTTAAGAGACATTCCTTCTTTATTTTGCAGTTTGACGTGGATTGAACTTGTTCTTGTGTTTTATTGATTGGTGTGACTTTTATTATTTGTTTCATGTTCTCGTTGAAACTGTAGATGTATTTTACTGCTGAATATCTTGTGGAGAATGCTCAATGTGTGGAAGTGTTTGTGCATGAGATTAATGAATATTTTGCAAGTATTTATGTTTCTTAATATTTTCCTACTCTTGTTCTGCATTTCTAATGATTGAGAGAAGCCATTCTGATGACAATAAAAGTAGCTGTTATACGTCTTGTCTTCTTTATAATAGCAAAAGAAGGGAAGATATTGTGCAAGGAACTGAAGTTTATGAAAGAATTTTGCTTCATGAAGCCGGGATGGTCGACCGGGGATAGATAATTACAGCAAAGTGAGTCTTTAACCCAGTTTGGAATCACAAAAGCTGCTAGCCTTCTGTGAATTAGATATATTGGTTTAATATTTATAAATCTACACGCACATATCGAATTTGTCATTCAGAGGGTGGTTATTATGAAAGAAAATTCTGTTCGTGAATACTACTTCTAATTTTATTTTAAAACCCCGGCAAGATGGTGAACGTGACTATGTCTAATTACAGTCCAAAACGGAAATTGCATCCTTTGAACTTCTCCGTTCAAGAACATGCTTATCCGAAATTTCTAACGCATTTCGAAGGGCTTGTGCAATTGTACCTTTCTGCTTCACACACACACACACGCGCGCGCGTGAGCGCGCACACACATACACACAAACACACATACGTACACACACACACACACACAAACATATATATATATATATATATATATATATATATATATATATATTGATTGATTGATTGATTGATTGAATCTTGGGTTGGAGTAAACTAAGGAATTTGTTGGTGGTGCTGATTATTTTTTAAACCACGGAAATCCCAAGATCTCTATTAGGTGTGCCCTGATATTTATTCAGTAATTATTTACATCGTCTATATATGAAGAAACATATTTCTAGCTAAAATTATTATATTATTTATAACACTTTGCAGGAAATTCAACTATTAGATGCTTAATTTTTATTCAGATAAAATCATTATGTAAATTTCTCCAGTCGCACTTTTTGAACTGTTCTGTACTATTTATGCAAATTTCAGGAAATGATTCCTGGGGTTAGCCAAAACAAACAAAAAGAGACCCTTGAAGAAAATCACTTGCCAAATTGTCAAGATTTTATAATAAAGTGTAGATAGTGTGTCCATAATCGAGTGCAGTTAATAAAATTATTACATGCTTAATTTAATAGAAATTGTATAAAAAGTAAAATAAAATAAAGATTTTTACTTGACCTTAAACTTTCTGCGCAATTGGTAGAAAGGTCGTGATTTAAAAAGTACCTCACTTCTGATATACTTCTTGCAATTTTTAAAATATAACACAATAACGTTTTTCACTTATAATGGCTTAATACAACACATTACCATATGTTGCAAAATCCACTATACCTATTTTGTATAGCACTTAAAGCATTCGACTGCAACCATATATGATTATTTGAAATCCTTTGCCTTTATGTAGATCATTGCCTAAGCTATCTGAATTATATCGAGTAAGAGTGATCTAGACACACTAAAATGACATGGAACTAAGGCAGCTCAGAATATCGGCAAATATTATTTCCTGCTTTAAAATAGAACAGGTTAGTTTCAATGCTTGTGGATGACTTGGAAGCACACCATAAGAATGTGACTATATTTAACGGTACTAAGAATATGACTGAAAATTGTGTCCCATGACTTGATGGTCAATAAATAAATGTGTTAATTCATATGTCGTTACGTATTTTGAAATATAGGATGCGATGCGTAAATTGTCGCCAGTTTATATAATTAATTTCGCGAATGCGCCTAGATTGTTTTTGTTTAATCGACTGCACAGTATAGTAGGATCAGTTGAACACCGTTTGTGACAAAAAAGAGCACCACGATGCAATTCACTTCTTCAGAAATTTGGAAACGGCTTTATGTAATACTCGGCATTTGCACCGGAACATTTCAGAGTGTTTGGGTCTCAATCTAAGAACAGTGCAGAGGATTCGGAGAGAATTGGATAAGTCTAATGGTAATTATGAGGGCACAGTAGCAGCCTGGAAAACTCATTCTGTTCGTTCTGATAAGAAAAGTACTCCCGAATTTGTTGGGGATGGTCTCAGATTCAACACGCAGGGTTACATCAAGTGCCTTGAGATGGAATTTACTCGCTGTGTAAAGTGCGTGACTGCTGGAAGACCCTATATCTGGCAACATGACTCTGTACCATGCCACACAACAGGAGAACCCAGTCATAGCTGTCAGACAATTTATGCGACCACATCACCCCTTACATCTGGCGACTTAACTCCCGAGACTCCCAAACTCTTGATTATCCTGTGTGGGACGCGGTTGAACGAGAGACCAACAAAACTCATTTTAACACCAAAGATGGCCTGAAGGCAAGGATTATGGAGACCGTCCAGAACAATTGCAGGAGATTCCGAAATAGTCTGTGTGCTGTGATTGAAACCAATGACGATTTTATTGAATAAATCTACTCTTTGGTAAAGACAGAAAACATAAGAATATTTCTTGAGTGGAACAAGGAACCGACCACTTTTCCATTATCTCTAGTATTAGATACTACATATAAGTTCCATTTGAGGTGTTGAGTGAAGTTGATTCACAACAGATGTTCAAAATAAAAGCCTTTTTAAGAGTATTAACGCTCATCCCGATAGATGAAAATTCAGGTTCTTCTTGGTGACGATGAAACGTTGCTAAGTTCACCTTTGAGCACTTTACATTTACAAGCTAATTATTCTGCCAATGAGCAGTTAGAGACAAGTCAGAGGAGAGAACAGCACTCGGACTCTGGTTATTTAAATATTTGGAGGTACACCCATAAAATATGGCATGAATGTAGATATTTGCTAATCATATGATAATATTTCTGTAAAGGTTTTCTACAATGTTCCTGCTGATCAAAGATTCAAAGAGTTTTCTGATGTTGACGGAGTGATATTGCAACAGGCATGTGCTTCCACCCGATAATAGAGCAAAGACTGCTAGCACCTTCCATAAATTCAGAAAATATTTTTCCTTCCAGCATAAATTAAACACATTTTCCCAAATCCGATATAAATCTGGGTTAAGTATATAAAACAGCAACATAAATTAGCCTTCGTATAGTCAAGGATTTTGACGAGCCTGAAAATTGCCCTTGCCCAGAAAAAAGTATCACGAGTTTTTTTGTTTTTATTTTTTTTGCTTCGTGATAAAGGCGTGGTTTGAACACGGGAAAGCATATATTTTCCATGTCTTATATTTTTTACCAGTTTAGTTACAGAGACATGGCTGGGCACATTCACTGTCTAAAAAATTGACCTGATGACTTTTTCATTGGGCTAATCCATATATCTCTTTTGAGTGCTGTAAGGCTTTTGAAAAGAAGTAGCAACGTGTATCACTATGATATTTGATTTCCATCTGCGATTCTTGGCTCAAAAGTAACAAAAATGTCTAATTTAGGAAAATGAAAATTATTAAGTAATGAAAAATTGATTGTTTAAAACAGTGGTGCTATCCGGATCAACAAGCAACTCATGAAGGCCGGAGACGAAAAGCTTTGATAACAACAACAACAACAAAGATCAGAACAATAGTTCCCCTGTAAATAATTTAAATATATGTATCCGGTGGGGTATTCTGTATTCCGAGTTCCTTCTGCAAAATCAAACGGTGAATTCAGACAATTAATTTTCACAGGTTCATTAAAAGCAGAAGTCAATGAAAAATGTCTAAAATTTGAGATTGACTGGTGTATTCCATCAGTACAACGCCTGAATTAACATCTTTTGCGGTAGAAATAAGGTAATCAACTCACCTTGAACAACGGATTACCACTATTCAGATCTTTACAAAATCTGTTCATATGAAGAACTCCAATTCTTTGGAAAACTATGAAACATTCTATAAACTAGTTCGTCTTCCAGGAAAAAGCCAGGTTCTGCGGGAAACTGAATTATGGATCTGATTTAAAATGGCTAATGTTAGAGGAATAAAATGTTACTTATGTAGTTGAATAAATGTATTTGCAAATAAGTAAATATTGTCTTAGAATTTCAATTAAAAATTCTACAAATATTTGTCCGATTCAGTAAAAGATTTTGCTTTGTAAAATATTATTTCGTTCTATTAATATAATCTTTGGCACAATTTATATAGCAAGAAGTAACATTGTATAATGTGTGTGTTGTATTGATCTTTGAAACAAGAGATCATCTTATCTCAGCTTTAGAAATTTTCAAAATTTCATCAGTTCTTAAACTTGCAACTGCTGACGTTACGAAATATGAAATCATTTCATTCAGAAAATACACGTCTATATTTCCATATATGAATTAAGAAACTACATTAGAAAGTACTCAATGGATATGGAACTCAAAACGCTGGTCTATTAGTCGAATCACTAACTAAAGAATTTAGTTAAACATCTGAGATTTTTATGATTGCATCATTTTTTGTGCCCACTGCAGTTTAACTCACAATAATGTTTTTCTCTACCTGTGTCTTTACATATGCATTCATTAATTTTAGGTTTAAAGATAGCTACTAGTCATATTATTTAATACATTTCACTGTAACAACCAATATGAAGAAGAAAATCTCACATTCGTATTATACATATTTATTTCTTCGTTTTGAGTCAATCAAGGTTTATATATTAACGATTTATTGCAGACAGTGTAATAAGGTTGTGACGATTTCGCTTAAATTAGTTAAATTGGGTTTTGTACAGATATGAAACTCTTTAGATTTGAGTACGTCAAACGATAAGACAAAAGTAATAATAAATCTCAATTAAATCTCTTTAAAAAGAGAATTTGGCAATTTATTAACACAAGACCACCACCTATTCAAGATAATAGTTAAAAGCTTCTAAAAAATTATCATTCTATTTAAAGTGAACAGAAATTGATATTCCAGTTAGAAATTCATTACGATAAGACCGTTCATGAGTTCATGTTTATTTAATCAAATAAATGGTTTTCGAGAATCGATTTCAGATAAAGAAAAATACAAAGATAATCTGGGAAATGTTGTTCGAGAAGTGACAGAAGTAAAAGTAAATTTTCTGTCGTTTACTTATTCTCATTCAAATGTGATTAAATTGATAGTGTGATTATATACGTTCAAGGTAGTTATAAAAAAATTAAAAATAACACATGATATATTATTTAGCAGTTAGGAATTTAAAGAAAACCTGAATTAATTCAAGAAACGCGCTTAAAGATAAGCAAAATGAAAATATTTTCAAATCAATTCATATTATATAAAAATTATAGTCTACTTTTTCAATTTGCCATGAAGTCGTAACCTATCTCTGTCATGATGACGGATAATTCAAGTTGTAATTGTCAAACTAGTCTTTGGTTAATATGGAATTTTGGTAGTTTTGTAAACATTTAATCCTCGTGTAGGTTATATTATTCCTGAGATGAATTCTTCGTCGATATGTGCATGTGTAAATATGTGCACACGATTGTGGTTAGGATTTGATGAAATAACACTTAAGGTTTTAATGTCATATGTTATTGAACGCTTCATTTTCTCAAACGTTTACACATGCATAGCCAAATATATATGTATATGTACACAAAACCCCCATACACACAGACACAGATACACACACAGGTTTAATCACACACAAACACACACAAACACTCACAGACATTTATATACATATAATAAAATATAGATTCAAGGCATGCTATATCTATGGACTAAAGTGTTCAATATCACAGATTATGTAAATATAAAAGTGGACATTGAAGTCAACACTCATTTACATATAATCGATAAAGATGTTAGAAAATATATTGGATGCGAATGAAAGCCAAAGAAGTCTAAACACTCAAATACTTACTTTTAAAATTATGAGAAATGAAAAACTTTTTCTGTTTTTCTCTAATTTTTATTCCCTTACGTATCTGAAAACAGAATATCTTTAAATTTAAAACAACATATAAATTAAGATAATCTTTTCGTAATCATACACTGCAGATTTAGACCTTAAAAAATGAATTATGGAAAACCAAAGGAAACATGCTAACACGAATTTTCAATAAAAGTTTCGTGCAAATTAAAAAACATACCTTTTTATACCAAGACTGTCAAAATTCGTTAAAATCAATTACAAATATGTCGGTAGAATAATACGACCCTAGCTTAAATCTTTAAAACATATGATTTGAAAGTTATGCTTTATTTTTTAACAATTAATATCGATTTTCTTCGTTTTTCATTGAGTTGTTTCTGTTAAAAATATGACCAGGTAAATCATTATAAAATTGCGGTGGTAGTTGTAGGTTTCACTTCAGTAAATGTCATTTTTTCTTTCTTTACCTGCCTTTTTATCGAGCAAATATAGTCACACTAGTTGCCAAAACCTGAAGTAAGCCAAACTAAACACGACAGATAGGCGAACATGCCGAAAATTTAAATTTACATATTAACAGGTCCGAAACAAAAAATCCAAAAAATCACTTAATCAACGTCAAAGAATAAGGATTCATAATACTTATAACTTGAATTTCATGTAATCTAGTCGGGGGATATACCGAAAGATCTTAGGCAGATCTATGTTCATAGCACTGCCTAAAAAAACCCAGTCGCAAACGAATGTTAATTCCACAGAAAAATTAGTTTAATGAACAACATTAAAAACTCATCTTCCGTATTCTGATGAATACAACGTGCAGCAGAACCAGACAAGAGATAGAGCAAGAACAGTGCGAGTTCGTTAAAGACACTGGAACAGGAACACAATATTCATGCTGAGAATGTTTTCAGAAAGAACAATACAAATGTAGAAGAACGTGCGCCTTTGTTTTATTGACTACGCAAAGGCGTTCGACAAAGTACGCCACAAATATCTGTTGGAACTGCTCAACATCTTTGTTATATTTGGGAAAGCCATTAGAATAATCAAGAAACTATACTGGCAGAAAACGAACGACCCGCATGCAGATAGAGAATAAGTTAAGCAGATATGCAAAAAGATAAAGGGGTTTAAGGCAAGGAAGTGTCTTCTCACCGGACATTCAACCTATATAGCGTGGCAATTCTAAGAGAACTAGAAATCCTACCGGGCGGATACATTCTTAAAAACATAAGAAACGCAGATGACACAGAACGTAGCGTAGGAGAGCTAGAAGAAGGGACTATGAATAAACTACATGAAGATCATGGATATCATTGAAAAGATGAGCCCGAAATGCGATTTACTTGTCGGGGTCACTAAAATATAGCATGTGCGGAAATTTAAATATCTGGGAAGTGTTCTGGCAGAGGACAGTATGTGCGACGTTGGATTTGAAGACGTATTGGGATGGCCAAAGACGCATTCCAAAAGCTAGCCAGAATATTACGAAACAGGAAGATTACGTTGTTAACAAAGAAAAGACTACTGAACTGTTACATGATATGTATCCTCAGTTACGGGAGCCAAAAGATGAAGAAGAGACTCGAGGAAACGGAGGTATGGTTCTACAGAAGGATGTTAAGGATATAATGGTCCGAACATGTGAGCAACGATGAGGTGTTGGAGAGGAAGCAAAAGAGGAAGCAGTTTATACTTCACATCAGGAAGAGGCAGCGGAAATTTCTGGGACATGTAATGCAGAATCTGATAGTCACAGGGTGAATAGAGGGAAGGAGAGACAAGGGAAAGCAACGCGTTACGTGCCAAGCGGGCTTAAGCTAGTGGATGGCAGATCAAGGTCTGGGAGAAGTAGCAAAAATTAATGAGAGATGCAAAACAGAGTGTAGAGAGGAGAGTCATGATCGCTTACGTCCTGAAGGCACACAACACATAAAAGAAGAATAAATATTACTTAATGATTAATTTGATGTTACTAACTCCAAAAAGAAGCAGATATTAAAGGTCAGAGAAATACATCGATATGATGTTGGAAAAAAAAACAGAAGAAAAGGAAAATGTTAAAACCAAAAACAATTTAAATAACAAAAGCTTTTCATTAAACCAAATCTTGAGATTTCAGATATTTTTCAATTCATTAAGATAAAACATGATTAATGTTTACATCGGAATTGTCGCCTTTCATTTTAATATGGACATTCAAACACTGCTTATTTGGACATAACTAGATAGAAAAGGTAAATGATTCTATTAATTGTTTACAAGAAAGGTATATGCTAAGGCTTTTTTTCAGATACGACATTATTTCCAGAAAAGAAAATTATATTTTCTTCTCTAGAAATAATGTATCTGAAAGATGTTTAGTATTGCAAAAGACTAGTGCATAAAATCGAACTTTTACCAAGTTTTGCGGATTTCAATGACCAGGAACATAAATTAATTCAAGAAATACTGGCTCACGTAATATTTTCCTCCATTAGTAAGACATCACAATTCTAGAAAGCAACGGAAAACACACAAGTATACAGTCAATATGTTTTACAACTGACAAGACATTTTGAAATCGTGTAGCGGCTCCATATATCGTTGATATATAAAATATTTATATTTATTCATAAAATGAATATTTTTTGAAATCTTGGTTTTATTGGTTTATCTGCTTAATAATTGACTGTCGGTAACATGTAAGTGCATATTTAGGATAAAGCCATTGGAATCTGGGTTGGTATAAACTCTGGAGTTTTGTATGAAATATTCGGAATTTCAAATTGATATGTTGCGTGTATAAAAGTTTAAAATCGGTCGGAACAGTGACATCGGTTATGAGATCCATTTTAAAACTTCAAAGGACTAACGACACGTTTAACAACTTGAAATAACTTTACAATCTTATCACGTACCACCAAACTGTAAATGTTTTATTTGAAGATCTTGGACAACACCGATGCAGGCCTCATAAAACAAAGTCTAGGAATTTATTTCATTAGTCTATATCCTGTTTAATGAAATCACTTTAAAAACATTGGCATTTTTCAAAGTAGCAAATAATTATTTATTGTTAAAAGGAAGAAATTTTGGAAAAAAGCATTTTTTTCAGAAAGTAGAAGATTGAGGCCCTTCACTAGTCTTTATTCAAAAGATAACAATACGAAAAATCGAATGAGCTTGTTTAGATAATGCATGAAAACCGAATGCTCAACTGTTATTTTAAATGACAAATGCCGTGCTTCCCACAGTGGGGCGAAGATTAAGTGGTTGCAAATTACTGAGATTGTTTTGGCAAAACCGCCTTGTTGCTGTAGGATAAATTATCACAATCTGACTCTTAAATAAACTGAGGAACTAAGATATTTAGCGGTGAGAAACAGATGCTTAAATTCTACGATGATGTAAAGTCGATACCTATACACTAATACAATATTATTGTTTGTTGGTTGCTTGATGGAAAAAGTTAAAGTTAATTCTTGGTTCACACAGGGAAAATATAAATATGTATGAAACAATAGTGTGTATATTTATATTACTTATATAAAAATGTTCATTTCAATAAAGTTTAAATCATAACGCTGGTTGTTTAAAGAAAAGCATCATAATCATCGATATTTACGACTTCATTACTGAAAAATATATTGCGAATTTTATTTTTGAATATTATACCGTTCTTTACTACTGTCTTTAAGTTTTCTAAATAGCACTTAAGCAATAATTAGAGATGCAAGAATCATTTTTGATGTTAAACTTGATCTTGGTGAATTAAATATATACGTACTTCCGATTGCTTCAAAAATGAAATATTAATCTTTGTAGCAAAAGTTTAAATTCAATATGTATTATAAAAATAATGAAAGTAAATATGTATAGAAGAGTTAATTATTCTAAATAAGGTATGCATAGAGCAAAATATGTTTAGGCATCTGACGTTTTTATTTTGTTTTCCTTCTATATAATATATTTGTCAATGTGATTGAAAAGGAGTGACACAATGTAAAACTTCTTCACCGACAATGCTGGGTGTTAACGCAAAACACCATCTTTAGTTGGAAAGCCAATGTAGCATGAATTTACTAATCATTATTTTCTATCACTACATCTATCATAGAGCTATCACTGCTAAAGTTTGATATGTATAAAGCAGTTCAATAGGGCTTACTATAAGTTTTAACTCTAATATTCAAGCTGAAAAGACTACGTGAAAAGATGCTGAATAATAATAGGGTTTCTTTAAGCAAATGTGTATGGATGTAAAAATATATATCAAAGTATGTGTGTGCATAAATACTGAAAATAAAGATCTTTGAAAAGAAAATATTATCAAAGTGTACGGATCATTATAATTTAAGTTTGCATTGTTTGCCTCACATGACAGTTCTTCGATATCAATCAACGTCAATAATATATATATATATATATATATATATATATATATATATATATATATATATATATATATATTGAAGTGGGCATTCCAGTTATCTTAAATAATTATTCTTTTGTCATCTCTATTCTAACCACACTAAGTAGACGTAGTTAAACGTAAATATGCTGAAAACTCTCCCCTTTCAAACTTTAATTGGTTAATTTGATTTGATTAGCTTAAAGCAATAGAACAGATAACTAACAAACATCCTATTGATTACTCGCAGGACACTTATCTCCCTTCGTATTAAAAAAAGTGTGTAAATCCCAAGATAAAGCGGAAATATGCAGATGCTGAAATATTTTATTCGGATTATGCCATTTTCTATTACTTAATAGCAAATTCTCGGCGAGATGATGGAGTATATTAGCTTTTTTGCCGAATGTCTAATTATTTCATCAATGAAACTATTTCATCAATATGTCAAATCATTTCATCAGTATATTAGAAATGTTAATCTGAAGAATATTTCGTCTTGATGGATCCATAGAAAGTATATATTTTCAGAGTAAAAGGAAATTATCTTAGCGAAGAACGTAATGAATTAAGTTACATGAAATCTGGAAATCAAAATGGGATTATTATAAAAGACTTTTTATGCTATATTCTTCCCAGCCTATTACAAAATGGTAAGAGTTTCATTTAGAGTTTGTTTCATTCTTTTTCTGTAAGAAAAACAGTAGCCAATATTCAATAAAATGTTACTGAAGACAATAAAAGGACACTGATTGTATAGGTACAAAATGTTTATAGATGTCGACCAATAAATAAAAGAGGCTGATAATGGAATGTAATTCAGTACAGCTGACAAGACAAAAACAATGGTAATCAATTTAATCGAAAATAGTGAGTTATGTTTAGTACAGCAATAAAAAACAAGCAAGTAAACATTGAATAAATTTAACTGACAGATGATAGGTAAAGCTGGATGTCATTATTAATAGTAGCTAGAAATTAGCGTTGAATATAATCATATCAAACGCAATGTCGAAAAGCATATATTTCATGTGTGCAAAAATTTATAAACTGATGAATCCAATTTTTTTTGTAAGCAGAACTGATTGAAAGGAAAACACACGTTACCTAGAGAATGCGTTTATTTTTTTTTCTGGCAGTGTCTTTGATTCGAACATATAACCAAATTGTATGTTCCTAAATCAAAATTTTAGCATGTAATGAAAAATATATAAATCTCAGATTTTGCTTTGCGGATTTATTCCTTTATGATAAGAAAAGTAAATCCAAATAAGTTAAGGAATTAAAATAGACATATTTAAAATATTCTTCTTAATATTTTCTTGAAAATCAAATCTAGCATGGTGTCATTCATACTAATCCTCGATTAAGTGTACAGATGTAATTTGGTTACTAGCAATGCATACAATCTCTTCCATCTGAAACGAAAGAAAAAAGAATGAAAATAGAATAGTATTAAAAGTTTACTTTAAAAGTGTGGCATATTCAAAGTGACAAAATAACAATGTTTAAATCTTATCAGAGAAAAACAGAAAAGATTGCGAGAAAAGATTTCCTTTCTTATCTTGCAGTCTACTGCTGTATATGTCGCATTATAGGGAGACATTTGTCCCTAAAACCTAATCCAAAATTACAATGATTTTTGTTTGTTTTCCTAGTAGGCTAACACCTAAACATCCTCGTTTGACACTCAAGTCATCTGATACTTTTAAAATTAATCATATAGATTGTGAAAATTAAATGATGATGATTACGTATGAAAATATGGTTTCCTTATATAAAATATATTGTTAATAAGATAGTGCTTGATGTTATATAACAGAGCTATAATTTATATATATATATATATATATATATATATATATATGCACATAAATTTCCAAGAGGATAGAATCCAGGTAGAAATCAATGTCCAGGACAGAGTAAGAATATAATATGGAATATTATTTTTTGAGCCTTATATATATATATATATATATATATATATATATATATATATATATATATATATATATATATATATATATATATATATATATATATATATAATTATTTATTTGAATATTACAACATAAATATGTTATAAAATCACGACAAAAATAGCCATTTTGTTTCAAAACTTTTGGTGTCTTATCAAGTGATGATGTAGAATATAGAATAAATGGTTTTAAAAGTTTCAAATTAATTAAGTCAAATTAAAAGTAAAAAATTAAAAATTACCTATTTATAAATCTAAATCAAATCTCTATTAAGTTTTAAATTGTAGAATTACCGAGGAGAAAAAATATAAAAATATAAAAATAAAAATAAAAGATATATATGCTATTTAATTTATATTTTCATTGATGTTCAGAACCCCAGACAGAAATGTATACACTTTTAGTTTCATTTCAACATGTTAGTCGCCTCTCACGCGAAATCATTCGAACATACGCAGGTTATAATACATAAGCGCTCAGACGTATTTAGATATATACACACACATAAAATTCGGTGACGAGACACGACCCTTGATAAAAAAAAAAATCTACACCACATACAAACACACGTACGCAAATGCACTTTCCTTACACATAGACATCAATACACAGAGGCACATACATCCACATTAATTATGACCTAGACGGTCAGATGTCATAGCTAAAAGTGAATACATTCGTGGCCTAATATGTTATTAAATGAATTTTAACTTGAAATATAACTAATCTGGTCAAATATATATAGATAAAATTTAAACAAATAAATATATATAAATATATATATATATACAATTTTAAATCATGTAGTTATCGACACATTACAGACAAAAGTAAATAACCACCTCCATATATAATTCTACATTCACACATACGCATACAAATCAACATATGTACCCGCATATCCATATATACGCATAATAGGTACTCATATATAGATATACGCACATAGACATACATATAGATAAGCACATATAAATATATCGACCCATACGTCAACGCAGAAAAGTAAATAAAGCAAGTAAAGAAATATATACATAAAGATGCAACTATATACAAATAGATACATACATACACATACACATACATATTTAGATATACATACATACGCACGCATACATATATGCATATAAACTAAATATATACACATACATTTACAAATACATGTATATACATGAAAAAACAAACAAACGTAAATTAAAACGATATAAATATAAAAATGTATATACACATCAGCTTGTACCTATATATACACACATACATACGCAACTACACATATATATACACACATACATACATATATATACACAGATATATCTACACATACATACACATATACATACACATACATACACATACATATATACATACACACATACATATATACATATACACATACATACATATATATATACGTACATACATACATATATATATATATATACACATACACACATACATATACAAACACATATACATATATACATAAACATGTAGACACATACACACAAAAGGGAGAGGATTAAGTATACAGAGACCAACATATATTCTAATAATATTCCAATAATATTATGATAAAAAATATTAAAAGTTTATCATAATTTAAGAAAAGAACAACGGGCTATAAGCAATTAAAGGTTCCTTATCAACAAAAATAGATTTTAGTTTGTATCTATGATACACTCCAAGACACTAAAGCATACATACAAATACACATACAACGATACACAAACATACATCCATAGATACATAAATATCTAATCATATATAAATATCCATATCAACACATCCAGATATACAGTACACCAACAGTCGAGCGCATACATATAAATACCTACACACATATATATATGTACACCCATATACATACATATATACATACATATATACACATTTAAACATACACACATTATTGAGCACTCTTTAAAGAATAGTAATTGTTGATTATTGGAATTCACTCCGTATATACCAATCCCAAACTTGTATATATATATATATATATATATATATATATATATATATATATATATATATATATAATGAAGAGGTTATAATGGTTCCAACGAGAGAAAAGAATGCTGACAGAAACACACGAAAATGGAAATAGATCTAAGTGATCTAACAACACACCGGCGTTATTAAAACATTAAAAGATAAGACAACCGATTCATCACTTCTCAAACCAACCTTAATTGTTTTATGACCCTTCGCTCAGAACTCTTCACTACCATTTAAAGAAAGACATTGGAATGCCCAACACAAAAACACAGAATGTCTCATATCGAGAATATTTAACATTGAAAAACATAAAGGAAAAACTTAATTATTTTTAATAATTATTTTTAATAATATGTGGAAATCTCCACCCTTTACCTGAAGACGGTCGTGAGACCAGAAACATGTGTTGTAAAACTATGAAAAATAAAGAATAATATTTTTTTTAAAACCCACATTACAACCAAAAAAGTTTGCGGTACTTCTCTTCTTTTTAATATATATATATATATATATATATATATATATATATATATATATATATATATATATATATATATATATATATATATATATATTTCCTCACGAGGACCACAACTACTAGTTTCATGCAGAACGCAATATTCAGATGCTGTATTGGACTGAGCATTATATAACATAAATATGTTAAATATATCAGATTATCGTAATTGTGGTACAGTCCATATTTTATACTGGGATTGTTTTATAAATACGAAACAAAGCTTTATTTTGTATTTAAAATAAATATAAATACAAGAGAAAAACGTAGTAGTACACCGACATCCATACAACTTACAATGGTAGAATTATAATTTAAATATAGATATACAGTGCTAAACTTCTTTCCATTAATCCTCTGGGAGACTCTTCTGTGACTTCCATCAGTATGGCTGATGCTAACCTTTAGGAAAGTAACTCGTTAAAGTTCTCAGCTGACATGAAGTCGAAAGACTATAGTAAATCCATTGCTAGGTCTGCTGCTAAGAAAGTTGGTTCACTATGTCGTGCGAGACAATTTTTCTCTCCAGTATCAATCATACATATCTATAAGTCCTTGCTTAGAATATTGCTGCCACATATGATCCGGTGCCCCTTCTATTTACTTTGAGCTCCTTGATAAGATCTAAAGAAGAATTAGCAATTTTATAGGTTTTGATCTGGCGTCTTGTCTTTAGTCACTTTCCCACCACGTCTCTGTGATTTTTCTATAAATAATTTCATGTTAATTGTTCAGATGAGCTATTCCCTATGTAGCCTAAACTTTTTGAATTTAAATGCTGTAATAGATTGGCGTCGAGATCTCATCAATTTATAGTTGAGCTGGCTTGATGTAACCGTAAACCGTAATAGTTTATTTTCCTTACTACGATTTTCTTTGGCGATAATGTTAAAAGGGAACAAAGAACGTCGGAGGGAGAAGAGTCAGATGAAATAATGATACAACAATTTTGAATGTTTACAGAATAACACTAAACCGGAACACCGTATCTAGAATGTCACCTACAGAGCTGATGTTCGCCAGGAAGTTTAAGTCCGTATTTAACATATTATTAGCAGAACGGAGGACGAGAATATCAAGGAATCAAAATAATATAAATAAATATATTAAATCTGGTGATAAAGTTTTTTTTTAAATGTACCAACGTGGAAAAGAAATCTGGGAAGATAGCGTTATAAAAAACGGATCGGCAGAATGACATTACGAAAGTGACAACGAGTATTCGTTGCCCTTACAAACATGACAACGAGTGTTCGTTGACGTCACAAAATTTTCTCATTTTCCATTATTTTTTCTGCTAAAAATATGTTGTTTGTTTCAAATTAGATTAAGTAAATTTCAAATTTTCTAATTTTGCTCAAATAACCTTTGAAAAAAATGCATATTTTAATTTTACAAAAGTTTTAAAACGGAGAATTTAACTCTTGTTTACAAATGTCTCAACGATTGTTTCTGGAAACAAAATAGTATATTCCAATCAATATAAATTCCGTTTTAAATACATAAAGCATTTTGTTTACTGGATATAATAATTTTATTCCATACCATTATATTAAAGTTAAAAAGAGACCTTCAAGTGCGCTTCTTAATTTCTAAATTAATTATAACATATAGGTTTGCTATTTTCGGTTAATTAGTGGAGATCCTCATAAGAGTATATTATATACTTGAACAAGTGCATTTATTGATTAAAATGGATTACGAGTAAGTTTTATTGTCTATTAACAAAGCACATGGTCAGACTCTATCAGTTACTGGACTACGGTTAGGAGCATTCTGTTTATCTCATGGGCATTTGTATGTTGACTGTTCACGTGTGGGAAGTAAAACCAATTTGTTTATGATCCACAAAGCATATTGTCTACGAAGAAGTAGTTTAATGTAAAAACCGCTTAATTATATTCTTGTGTTTAAATAAATGAATTTGAAGTTATATTTTTGTTACCTTTACATTTTTAAATGCAGGCCAATGTTGGGTAGCTCTGCTAGTATATTATATACATACCTATCATTTCCCTTCCCCACCCTCCATCATTTTTCCGATGCAAATGTTGCAATTCCTTTTGGTTCCTCCCTCCCCATGAATATTGTTGAATAATATAAATTTTCTACAATGTTTAAATATTTTTATTACATTATAAGAAATAATAATATATTGTTTTCCTTGAGTGAAAAATAGAAAAAGAAAACGTTAGTGTAAAATTGTATGCTTCAGTTCTCTCTCAACTATATAACGGTTGCCTTCCCGATTATTCCTTTCCAGCCTGTTGGAAGTGCTAATCTACTGACCCTGTTTTTAAGAACTCTGGAGACCCTTCTGACCCATTTAACTTGCGTTTTACCAGTCTCCTACCACTCTTCCTCAAAATCTTCGAGGCTTTAATCGACGCCGAAGTAGTTAAGCAACTTACATTCCATGCTCTGCTCTCCGACAAACAATATAGTTTCCGCTTTGCCCAGTCAACCGCTAACGTGCTCAGAGCCATAATTGAATTTGTATACCCAGCTCGAGCTTCGCCATTATTATCAATGGCGAAGCTCGAGCCGTGGCTCTAGATATCTATAAGGCGTTTGGCAGGCCGGCATTCTTCGTAAGCTTCAGGAATACATTATTTCAGGACGATTATTTGATTTAATACAACCATTCCAGTCAAACCGTGTAATGAAGGTGGTCCTAAACGGGTTCTTCTCCTGTTCCTTTCATACAGACTCTGGTGTTCCCGAAGGCTCTATCCTGGGTCCTACACTAATTCTGATTCTTCATCAACAATGTCAAACGTTTCCAAGTAGGCATCTACTCAAACGATACTACTATTTACACCTGTCTCAACAGGAAATATCCGGCAATCCTGACAAAGATAAACTGGCCGCCGGTATCGAAAGGGACCTTCAATCTTTGGCTTACTGAGGCAGGAAATAGCTTGTAAACTTTAATGCCTCCAAAATGAAACTGATCTCATTTAAGTACCACAGAGAACCTTCACTGCCTCCTATCGGCATAGCTGATGCCCGCCTCCAGGAGACCATCACTCTGTTTCTTCTCGGTCTCACTTTTTCCACTGACCTGAGGTACAAATACATTAAATCAATAGATTCATTTACCGCAAGCAAATTTAGTTCTCTGTGTCGAACCAGAAGGTTTTTTCTCGCCTGAGTCCATTCTTTAAATCTACAAATGTACCATTCGTCCTTGCATTGAATACTGTTGCCATATATAGTCTGGATCCCCCGCTGTTCATCTCGAGGTCTAGACAAAATTCAGAGACGGGTATGCAATCTGATAGGTCCTGATCTGGCATGTCATCTACAATCACTTTATCACAGATGTGATGTGGCTTCCCTCTGTTTTTTCTACAACTATTTTCAGGGCGACTGCTCTGACGAGCTACTTTCACTGGTACCCACTGGTAGTTATTTTGAGTACATAGTGTACTAGTGTGCAAACCAAAATGAGCTGACTCACTTTATAGTACGCTCATAGAAGGTTAACCAATCAGAAGACTTGAAATATTCGATCCGATGTGTATAAAAGTGGCCATTTTTTTTTCTTTTCATGTCGGAATATCCCCTGCTAACCTGTCAGATGAGGAGACATGCAGAACTACGTTTTCCTACTATCTCCAAATATCCACTGCCAACCTCTGATATGGAAGACCTTAAGAATTCCTGAATAGCTGCTACGAGACATTGGTGCTGTTACATTGAACAAATTACTTCCTCTGTCGGATTGCTACATTCAAACTACATTAAACATGTATTACACTACTAGGTTGGCATCTTGGTCCTACCCTTTCACTGTCGAAACAGTTAAATGTAACCGCCTCTTCGACTCCAATAGCTTATTTTCTCGCACTCTCTCTAAAAAACAATAATAATAAGAAAAATATCAGTGTATAATAATACGAAACAAAACAATATATATGTGTGTGTGTATTTTTATGTATGTATATATATATATATATATATATATATATATATATATATATATATATATATATATATATATATATATTTCAAGTTGAAAGGAAATCAATTATAATTGTAATAAATTAAAAAGTTCACAAAATTTAAAGGGTTACTGTCAAGAGATTATAGCGTTCTGAATTAAAGGCAAGAAAGGACAACACTCTGGGGGTTCATTTTTCATTGCTTAGGAAGTAATTCCAGTATGCATCTGTAAAATTTGTTTGGGAGGAGGAGTCTTTAATAATTGAAATTAAAAATAATTGATATATAGTGTCTTCATTAATATATATCTGCAGCAACAACTTTGATTCAACAGAATATGGAAATATTTTCTGGGTATGACCTCTGTATAGGGAAATGCTTTAATTGTAGCCCTACAGATGATAAATATTGCATAATGTGGACACTCGCCTATCTGATAGAAAAACGCCATCCATAAAAATTGTCGAGACCATTGGAATTTCTTTTTTCGGATTTTATCAAATGTTTCTTTCATTTCTGGTGGCTTTTGAAGGTCAAATAAGTTAACAACATTTTTAGAAATAGCGTATGTTCCCCCAACAAAACACTTTTCAGTCATTATGATAATGCAATCTCTGCTGAAAATCACATGCGCTCAATTACATGTAGCCTGGACCATCTACTCGAAATGATTGACAAGAAGAATTTATCTGAACAGGAGATACGAAGTTACCCCGATGATTATGTGATGACGGTACCCTTTTTAGTCGACAATGACAAAACCTAGGGATTCAAATTTGCACATCAGGCGAAAATGAGTTGGTTAACATGCATCAAGTTCAAATTGCTGAATGTCTTATCAAATGCTTCCTTTCATCTAATATAATTGAATATATTTAAATGAAATCAACCAGTCTATGACAGTCAATATTTTTCGCCGGAACATTATTTTCACACACACGCACGCACACACACACACACACACACACACACACACACACACACACACACACACACGAGCTCGCACGAGCTTATTCATACACTCAGGTAACAACAACGGAAAACAGGGTAGTTACGTAGAAGTAACTAAAAAATTATTTAAAGAAAGTCAAACTTTTTGCTATCTTTTAACTCTGAAAGAGATCAAAATAACAACGGGTTATAAACATATATCAGGGAAATAAAAATGAAAGAGACAATTTCATTGACTGACTGCTAGATAATTAAAAAGCTAAGTTGAACCAGAGGATGGAATTGCAATTGGGGAATAAATGTATAGAGAAGAAACTGAAAATCATATAATTCAAAACCTTAAGTGTTTAATAATCGAAATGAATGAAATTTCCCAACGCTGACTTAATATTTTTTGAAAAAAATGCACAAAAGCAATACGATAAATGTCCGAAGCATTCCAGATAAACGAACACTTGGTCTGAAAATGACTTCATGGTAAATGGTGTAAATTGGTAACGAAATAAAAATATTATTTTTATGCATATTAAACACACTTTTTTTAAACAAATATTTACAATTGTGCAGTCTTATATACATAATAATAGGGATATTAATCATATATATATATATATATATATATATATATATATATATATATATATATATATATATATATATATATATATATATATATATGTGTTTATCGGTCAATTTGCTGTATAACTCAGTGTTCCAAAGGTAAAAAAAAATTCTTGGCCGTATCAATCTACCTAGGCTTACTACTTTCCATCCATCCTTTCCTCTACATCATATTTCTAAAAGTAATTGTCGCTTTTCACCTACTTTCCTCATATCTTCTCGCTTGTTTTCCCTTCCCCTGTCAATCTAATATAACCGTCTGGTGTATTGTTTCTATTTTCTAAGAGACTCTGGTTTGAAGAGTGAATATCTTCGATAGCCATGAAATAAATTATGACCAAAGTGAATATTTAAGGTTTCTTCGTGATTAATATATATATATATATATATATATATATATATATATATATATATATATATATATATATATATATATATATATATATATATATATATATGTAGTGAACAATAAAAATATTAAAAAATTAAAATCTTCACACACCCTGGGTTGTATATTAATATTCCTTCGTTTTCATTATTATTTCATTTAGATTCCTCGACTAGTTTCGGCCAAAATGGTCATCAGCAGTAGCAGTGAACTACAGAAATCAATGTCTTGATGGCGAAAATGCACTTTTGTCTGTAGTTTTCATTTGTTTTTTTATTTTTTATTTTTTAACCTGAATTTTGATCAGTCTTTGTGTTGGTCAAACAGTCTCTTTTAAGTTGTTATTTGAGATACGAGCTGGATGGATTCATGCTGCTCTGAATTCCCTGTCATTTTGACAGTATGATCGGTTCCTGGAAAAGGAATGTGTCTGTTAAGTTTGTGTGTGTGTGCGTTATTTGTTTCTTAGAGAGGGAGTGAATATGATGTCTGTAAGCGTGTATCATACTCTGGGTGTGTGTTATCATTTGGCTCATTAGGGAGTGGGTATGATGTGTGTAAGTGTGTATAATCGTGTGGGGGGTGTATAACACCCCCGTAAGCATATCTGTCTTGTGTGTGTGAGAAATGTGGGTAGGTTTTGATTTATAGGGTTATATATTAATACTATCTATATTGTTAAATTTATGGTTTAGCCCGGCTGTATAGGGCGTTTTTAAACGTTGTATACACTTATTTTCATGGAACTCTAAAACGGAAACGTTTACAGGTAATAATCTTTCATGGGGAGTCGACTTAATTCGATAGCGATAATTATTAATTCTGTAGTGAAAGGGGCATTCAGATTTTCTTACATATTGTTTCTGGCATAGTGTACATTCTAGGAGGTAAATTATGTTATGACTTCTACAGTTAGAGTAATGGTAGATTTTGAAATTCGATTTAGTGACTGAGCTAGTGAATGAATTCGTGTGTCTAATGTGGTTGCATCATAAGCCTCTTTTTTGTTACATGGTTGGGAAAATTCTGTGTGAGTATTCGTATGTGTCTGTGTAGTGTTAAAATATTTCCAAGGAGTATATCTCTATGTTGAGAAATTTCCAGATGTTCGCATCAATATCTTCCATGGTGAGGCTAAGGGAGTATATTTTGGAAATTGAGATGTGAAAGGAGACATATCAAGAAATATTAAATACATTAGAAAATGTAAGTCAACTTTTACATTATAAACAAAGTATCCATAAATAAAAAAAAGAATATATCTAATTGGCATTGACACTAGCCTATTTCGTTCGTTAGTTACTTGAAACATCCAAATACATAATCGGTTGCATATTAAAGAAAAACTTTTGATTATTAATGTAAGACATGGCGCCAAAGCGAATTCAGTATTGTATAAACAAAGAAATAAATTCATAGGAATCTGATATGAAGTATTTACTAATGGTAAAATGAGTACAAAATAATAGTTGATCATGGAGATCAATCTCTATTGTAATTACAGTAGAATCGACAAATGAAGTAAGTATCAAATGACAGAAACGCACACAGCAGTGTTGCATTCATGTCATTCTGAAGAAATCGAGCAGTGAAAACATGATTTATGATCTGAATACTTAAAACTTCACTGAAGCATACTCGCACTCTAAAGTAATATCAATAATGTATCTACGTAGAATTTTATTGTAATTAGTGTATCTACCAATTATTTCCATTTAATGGCATAACTAAATACAGGGGTTGGACAAAATAATTGGAACAGGTGCAAATTCCACTCCTATATTTCAAAGACCTATTATATTAAGAACATTAACTAAAACTTCAAAATTGCAGGTTATATCTATTGTAAATATGTGTATTTATTTAATTTATTGACTTTGTCTTATTGATTTTTAGAATTTAGTAAAATTTAAGCTAAATGCAAGACCTCTCCGAGTTCGAAAAAGAGCAAATTGTTAGAGCTCGCATGGCACGAGCTTCGAACATTAAGGTTGCTGAACTGTTTGCTTTTTCAAGAGCCTCCATTTCAAGAACACTGAAGGAATTCGAAAAATATGGCAAAACTTCTAGCAACCGTAGCAATTCGGGCTGAACTTGCAAACATACTGACAGGGACTGACGTGCATTGAAACGCAATGTGGCAAAAAGTCATCGGACAAATGCGGCTAAAGTGATTGCTGAGTTGAATAACCATTTGAATAGTTCAGTTTCTACTAAAACTGTTCGCCGTGAGTTACATAAGGCTGCATATCATGGAAGAGCCTCTGTAAGGAAACCTCTTCTCTCCACTCGCAACATTCAAAAGAGATTGAGGTGGTGAAGAGATCACAATGTGTTATGGGACCTTACCTATAACGACAGAGCGAATTCTTCCTGACACTATAAATACTGCGCCTCTCAAGAGAGAGGAACGAGACGGAATCGAGTCGAGCCAATAGTAGTTCACTCCAAACCAGACTGATAGTCATACTAACACCTTCCTCATCTTGTATTATTATTCTGTGTAATATATCTTTGTTATTTCTACTCTTGTGTTCGTGTTGTTCTTCCTTGGTCCTAACCTTTGACCATAACAAAATGCCTGGTCTGAAGACCAATGGAAACAAGTCATATTCGCAGACGAGTCCATTTTTTCTCTTTTCCCAACTTCAGAGCAAGTTTTTGTGGAGGCAGCCCAAAGAAGCTTACAACCCTGACTGCCTTCTTCCAACAGGGAAGCATGGAGGTGGATCAGTGATAGTTTGGGACCCCATATCATGGAAATGTCTCAGTGCAATAGTTGCCCTGCATGGTAGAGTCAACAGCAAAGATTACCTGAACAT
Organism: Acanthosepion esculentum; assembly: GCA_964036315.1. Classification (NCBI taxonomy): domain Eukaryota; kingdom Metazoa; phylum Mollusca; class Cephalopoda; order Sepiida; family Sepiidae; genus Acanthosepion; species Acanthosepion esculentum. The sequence continues at coordinate 1,286,614 of OZ038477.1, forward strand.
TTTAATTGATCATGTTTATCCAATGGCCAAGACTTCATTCCCTGATGGTGACTGCATGTTCCAAGACGATAATACTCCAATACATACCGCTCGAGTGGTTAAGAATTGGTATGTAGTACATGAAAATGAGCTAGAACACATAAAGTGGCCTCTCCAACCTCAAGATATCAATATTATTGAACATTTGTGGTGCATTTTGGAGCAACAAGTTAGGAGCCGCTATCTTCCATCGTCGTGTCGTAAAGAGCTGGAGAAGATGTTAATGGAAGAATGACTGAAGATTTCTCTGGATGAAGTCAGGAAGCTGTATGATTCCATTCCTAGATGTATTAAAGCTGTATGTGAGGATAAAGGAGGACCAACTCCATATAAAATAAATTTTCTTTGAATTTAACAAGTGTTTAAATTATTTTGTCCAACCCCTGTATTATGGCTGTTCCACTATTGTAGCATTTGATCAGACGACGGGAGACTTAGTATATATATCGTAAATAAGTACAGTGTAAAGTTATAAAACACATTAATAAGAATTATATTCGTTACATAAAATCCTGGCGCCATTTGCTGTTTGAAATAATGTTTTTACATTTTTAACTATGAAGAAATTACATTTTCTCGAAAACAAAACAACAACAAAGAATATGCTAAAAATATCAAAATTAATATGGGATAAGTCATCGAACCTGATAATCAAAATTCTTAAAAAATAAATACATCAACGAGATTATTACATCTTAGAACTGAATTCATTTTTGGCTGCTATATCAATGTAGAAGATTTAAAGTATATATTATTTAATATTTGAGAGCACAAAATATTGTTGCCTGTTTGAATTGTCAACATTTGGGGATCCCCTACTGTTATCATGCAGTAATAAAGAATTTATGAAACCATCATTCGCTGGTGTATGTTTCATATTCTCTTGCAGCAATGAATTTCCAGTTCGGTTGGATTGAATTCTGCATTGACATTTATATATCAGTGATAATTATAGCAAGTGAAGAAACTTTTCTATTGATATCGTTAACATAATAGGTGGCCATTATGAATGAAACATAATGGTAGTGGAATTTAACTGTGATGTAGAGAAATAATTGGTCTCCATATCATCTGGAATGGTCACTATGGACGCGCACACAGAGGAACATATCGGGACATACACACAAACACGCACACAAGTGATTGTGTCTCGGTGTATTTAACGGGGTATAGGTGGGTATGTATCCTTGTCAGTGTTCATGTTAATAGATGCTTACCTGAAGATATATATGATAAACGTTCAAGTATAAAAAAATGTTCATAAATGAAATATGCTTTGCTTTATATGTTCAGTGGGCATATTCGTATGTATATAGATCTATATTTCTATGCATATATGTATGCATATATGTACGTGTGTCTAGAAAGCTGCGTATGTATGCAGGTGTCTTTTATGTATGTAAGTCGACCTGTATATATTGATGGCTCTCAATTGATGTAGAAATATTTCTATCATGTATGCATGTTTTTTCATATTTACTTGTATGATTCATTTATGAATATAACTGAACAGAATATCGTTATTAACATCTATATAAAAATATATAAACCTCACCTCAAATATATTTTTTTGAATTTTACTCGATAATTCTTGTTTTAAAATCATGTTAATCAATAAAGTTTTGCAACAAATACACTCAGAAACAAGCGTGCACACACACACACACACACACACACACACACACACACACACACACAGGCATTGGCAAAATCTATCTGTACAGATAGAATAAATGCTTGTTCTGCGTCGGCGTAAACAAATGAGTTATTTATACGAAAAAACCTAAATGTGGAAGTCTCACATTAATGGCGAAGTTGCAAAATCGAATCATTAAAATGGGTTCTCATACTGATATGGCATTTTTTTATAAGTTCACTGATTGTGAAAGGTAAAGCAATCATGGAAAATATCAACATGTTGAGTGAAATGTGAAAAAGTTCGATGCAGATAAGATAAGCGGACTTATCTTGCTGATCAGTATCCTGGATAAATAGAAGTTCTAAAAAATATGTCCGTGGTAAACTAAGACATTTTTACTTGTGACAGAGGAGAAAACACCAGCTGAATAATCGCTCGGCTGAAATCTTGCTTCAATAACAGACATCATACAAAGATTCCTAACCCGATTTATGTATTCCAGAGCATAATGAATATGGTATTATTGTATTAATATTTTGAAATAAAAACATTTCAAGCAAAGAAAAACGTATAAGTTATTTGCAGGTTTCATAACACATTATTTTTTAAATTAATTTCTAATTGTATAAATCACCTGATAAATGCCGACAGAATAATTCCAAAAAGAAATCTAAAAACATGAATAAAAACTGTAATAAGATTTTCATACAGTGCACTATTAATACCTACAATGGTCTGCTATTAATTGCAGACAGCTAATAAGCGAAGTCACATGACAATATAAAAAAAACAAGTAATAAGCAGGTGTAAATTGCTTGCATTCCACGATTATTCATAAGAATGCTTCCATTTCATTTAGAAGTTATAAATTATATAATAAATTTTTATAAATTAATGAATTTGGTTTGGTTTGATTTGTTTGTTTTACGGAATACGAACCTCAATGGGTCATTTTATGCCGACATTTTTTTTTTTACTGGGTATATTTTTGTTTTGTCAAATATCTATTTGTGTTAATATTTTTTCCTCAAAGATATATAGCTGGTAATATTATTTTTTTCAAAAACGTATAGCTGGCAATATTATTTTTTCAAAAATATATAGCCAGTAATATTATTTTTTAAAAAAACGTATAGCCGGCAACACTATTCTTGCAAAAAAATGTATAGCTGGTAATATTATTTTTTCATAAACGTTTTATCAGAGGCCTTGTTGTCGGGCGTAGTTTATCGTCATACACAGGACACGGATGTAGTCTGAGTGTTAACTATTTGCCCATAGCTGGGACCCTAATAGGTGCTACCCCCCGGGTCAGGGTGGATCTGGCAACACCAGCAATTAAGAGGTGGTTCCACACTCGTCAAAACCTGCTGATCAGAGGCATTGCTGTTGGACGTAGTTCATCGTCTTACCCAGGATGCGGATGCAGTTTATCGTCATACCTAGGACGGTAATGAATTTGGGTACGGAATGTGGATAGATATGACTGCATAAATTCCCCATAAAGCATTTGGAATGTATTACAATACTAATTCGTAGCTTCTTTGCTAACGTATTTCAAGTTGCACAATAAATCATGAATCTTATCTCCGAAATAAATGCCTTCAAATTTCTTATTCTGCCAAAAAACTTTATAAGGGGATCTTGATTGGTTGGCCGTAGAATTAGCTCCCCGCCAATTACTCATCATGTTTAGTGTCGTCACAGGTATGAGAAGAATGGTAATCCACGAAAATGGCATCTAACATAAATGTGTACACGAAACAGATTTGTATTACTGGATTCCTCCATGTTTTAAAATCCCACCACTGAAATTAATCACAGCTTGCTAAAGGTTTATAGCGAATAAAAATTCAATTTTGTTGCAGTTAGGTTGTGAATATTGTGTTTCAGTGCGTGTCCATATCGCTGCTGTAAAACGTGTTTTCGTTTTCAATCTGCTGGAAATAATTTTGCAAACACGGCATATAGGTTCTCGTTGAACTCGGTGAGTAAGATATGCCAAATAATGTATTCGGAGCTAAAGATTTTAATCTTGGAAAATGTTGCAGTTTCCTTTTAAATAAATAGGTAAAATTACTTTCAACACTGTAGGGATGCAGATACGCCGTCTTCCTGAAAGCCTCCTGTAAATCTGAGTAAATGAACAAAGCATCAGTTTCTCATGAGAATGATTTCTTGCTCGTGGAGAAAAATTGCCTACACTCCTAACTCATAAAAATATGATATTAATGAAAATCGAAGGAACAATTACAAACTGTGTTTATTTCAACTTGTAAAAATTGTTGGTTTTAAATATTTAACCTGGCAAAAAATTACATTCTATACGAATAAACGCACATTAAGTGCATAGAAAAATGGCTTGCCAAATTATCTCACAACTTTGTATGTTTATAAAATATGAGCCAAAATGGAGTATTCTCAAGCATTTAATCAATTGATGCCATCTCTTTCAACAAATATTCTGTTCAATGGTAATATATATTTGAAGATTTTACAGGCAAATCATGTTTTCTAATTGCTGGAAAAATACATTATCTGCCATCATCCCGAAACTCGATATGCTCTTCAGAAATACTATTGTCGATGTCGTTCTAAAAGTATTGGCTTTCCGACATATTTTGTATTTATTGCTTTTTGTAATTCTGACACCTTCATAAAGAACATAATTTTTCTTTAAATCATAAATATTCAAAAGAGGAATCTGTTTACACTTTTTGTGGAGATTAATGACAACTTTCAGAAGATGCCATCAATGTAGAACACCGATCCTTTTTCTTTCAAATTCAACAATTCGATTTTGACTGTGAAGAATAAATAATTTTTCTCAAGGATGTTTGTTTGAATGGAAGAAAATCATTATATCTTTTATTGAACAAATAGAAAAGAATGTAAACACCAGGAATGTACATTTCGTACTCATTAAACAAAGTGGAAGGGAAAGAGAGAAATTTTCTTTAATCTTAAAAAACATTAAGGTACATAAATATAATTTGAATTTTCTCTATAAAAATACATTTCCCGATAAAATACAGCTTTACGCATGGGAAATCTGAGAAATCATCTTGAAACTAATATATCAACATTTTATCGGGCAGCAAATAATTTAGATCTTCAGATTTGTAAAAGATATACGTTATTATTATTGAACAAATGTAATATTGTAATCATTCCTACCTAGATGAATATCCTTACTTTCCTTCCAGTAAACGATTTTTTTCCATTTTTCATTATGTTATAGAAAAATTAACGCACGATTAGTTAAAATGACTTAATTGCATAGTGTATATATTGTTCAATATAACTAGCTATGCCGGCATAATTAGGGACATATAGTAAAATTATGTAGAAATCTTCAACGAATTTAGCACTGACAAAATAAATGAATTCTTAGAAAACGTATGTGCCAAAACAAACCTCGGATGTTACTACATTTTCATGAATTTCTTACTGTTTAAATATAAATTTATTTGTATCATCCTTAGTTGGCTCAGCTATTCTGAGGGACACACACACATATAAGATTATATTTTAAACTGACAATACCTCTTAAGTGAAACTCATAATTTGCGCCTGAAAGAAATAAAATGAAAGGCTTGAGTTCCCTTTCGATAAAATCGTAATATGTAAAATGAAAAAGTAGTTTGAAAAGTTTTAATGGCCCTGAGTCTCTGTCAGCCGTTCTAATGTATCTGTATTCAGAGCTAATGTAGACGAATGAAGAACATTCTTTTCACGAGTCAGATTTCACATTACATTATTTTACATACAGCTTCAGAAATTTGACGCGACATATGAATTAGATGAAATGAAAAGTAATGAGTTTGAAACTATAGATTTCATGCTGCTTCATTTTAAAGAGGTCGTCTGTGTGATGTGTGAGGACCCAACATCCAAATTTAAAAATAATCGAAGAAAAGGAAACAAATAAACATCAGAGAACTCAGCTTCATTTATAAAGAACATAAATATTTTATTAGATGGCGTTATCTATTATTTATCTCAACCAGAAACTGAACGGATATCATATATGTTAAACGATCTCTGTATTAAGATAAAAAACATGCACGCAGACACAGAATAAAAATTTATTAAACTATGAAGAATAAGTATTTTTGACTAATATACATATATTGATAGTTACTCAGTATATGAGTTCATTGTCGGACGAGCCATATCAGGAAAGTTAACGCGTTTGAAATGGATCTCTTTCCAAGCACTTTCGCTATTGCATTTGATGTTCCGGGGGGGGGGTAATTATGGACAATAGAAACATAGCTTGTTTGACCAGAAATTTTTACAGAATCTAATGAAAAAGAGTCTTCATTTGGATTCTAATTCACATATTTGCATCGTGTCTGTTTCCTAAATGGTTGGAGGTTCTTGTGCACATAAATGTATGCTTATAGACGTAGCGGTAATTTGGGATTAGAATATCGTAAAAGTGAACCGGGGAAAATACAAATATAACAATACCTGGCAATGTAAATCAGTGAACTATATCAAGCAGCAGCTCAAGTTGTTCCTTTTGTGTTTGTCACCCCCCGGAATACATACATTTATTTTTACGTCGTAGGGCACCTTGGGTATAAGTTATATGATTAGGGGTGAATAGTTTGAAGTACTGCTTCGAAAAGCTCATATCCCAAATAAAGAATTTTTCTCAGTACAATCTGTGATATGATCACTGTCACTCGACCGAAATATCTGCAAGTAGGAAATGATAGCAAAGAAGAAAAAGAATAATAAGAAAAATATGTTTTTAATGTAAAATGCATAATATTCCCCGTCAATTCTTAGATATATATTGGCGTTATTCTATCACTTAACTTCATTCCTAGAAAATCTCCTTCTCATTGATCGTAAGTTTAGAAAGTTGATATTACGATCAGAGTTTAACTGTAAAGAACAAAAATTCTGAGATTTAAGTCCGAAAATAAATATTGAAATATGACTCATTTAAAAGCAAGGTCCTATCAACATTTTCTCAAGTATTTACATTATGCTCTCATTTCCAACATCCAATCAGCCACATGTGCATATATATACAAACAGGACTTCATACATTAAATACTTATATTGGGGCGACTGTGGGATAAATAAACACACAATATATAGTGTGAAATTATTCCAGGCCTGTAGACTTCCAAATCTAATTTATTTCTTTTCTCTCAACCAACTTTGCGTAACTATATATATATATATATATATATATATATATATATATATATATATATATATATATATATATATATATATATATATATATATACATATATATTACTCGACTCAGACCAGAAACATTGTATGATGAAATTCACTATATCGGACGTCATATATATATATATATATATATATATATATATATAGAGAGAGAGAGAGAGAGAGAGAGAGAGAGAGAGAGAGAAAGCGAGAGAGAAGAGAGGGAGAGGCAGACAGACAGACAGACAATGAGTGAAATATAATTTCTAGATCACCATCTAAAACTGTTTATTTTTAAATGTTAAGTTCAAAATTATTCTATAAATATATGTAAAGTCCTATAGATAATGAAACACTCCACATGATCTCTGGAATAATTTTACTTGCAGATACTTCAATTTTATGGATTTGCGTGTTCACTCTAGATAAGTAGCCAGAGCCAGATTCTTAGCATGTACCTCCAAGTTTATCTGCATATTTTTCGGTATAGATCTAATGGCCATTAGGTAAGTTATTTTCATGCAATTTTTATTAATTATTGTTATGGTCCAATATCCTCGCACCACGGTTATGATCCAAGGTTAGGACCAAGGAAGAACAACACGAACACAAGAGTAGAAAATAACAAAGATATATTACAACAGAAATATAATACAAGAAGTTGAAGGTGTTAGTATTAACTGTCAGTCTGGTTTAGAGTGAACTAATATTGTCTTGACTCTTTAGGTCTCGACTTGTTCCCCTCGACTCGTTACTCACCTCTCTCTCGGAGAGGCGCAGTATTTATAGAGTCAGGAAGAGTCCATTATCGTTATAGGTAGGTTCCCATAACAATTACATAATGGGTCTTAATAACAACGCCACCAATTCATTATAATTAGAGACCTAACATACAGCTACTAAACTTTTCTTCGTGTATGTGAAGATATTTTGCCAGCTTTTGACTTTCCATCGGCTTTACAAAATATTGCCTCAGTTAAATTTTTTATCTTGCCCATCTTGTTTGAATTGCTTAACTCTACCACATTTTTGCGATATATTGGTCTGCCTTTGTCTGAAAATTAAAAAATATAAAATTTTCAAAATAAACAAAATTACCGCTTATTCTTGGTGATATTTCTTTATCTCGTCGAATTGAAATCATTTGTATGAATCAATGTATCTCTCTGACGTATATTTCTGTTCTTTTTAACCAGATGCTAATGTACAATATGGTTCATCGTACGATTTTTTGGTGTACAGATCTTATTTTTTCTGTTTTTCCATATTTTGCTTACTTTTGATTTGCTCTACTTTGACCTGTGACCTTTCCTTCTAGTATTCATCATAAGATATGCAGTTTCTGTTTATGAATCTCCTCCACCGTAGTTCCTCACTGACTTTTCAATTGACTTAGAAAATAGCTTTTTTCGTTTTCTCTTTCAAAGTTACGTACATCATACACTATTGTTTGTCTTCAGTGGTCACTTATTTGGTTATTTCGATCGTTTGTCATACTTTCTGAGCCTCACATTTGTGCATACATTCCAGATTCAATGTTCGCCAATAAGAGAAAATCCTCGAGGATGATGATTCCCTTGTATTCTTATTTATGGTTCTTTACATCTTGGTCCTTTGATGGATGGATTAAAATTCTTGTTTGTTTCGGATGTGATATATTGATAATGCCGACGTGGTTCTCCTATTTTTCACATTTTGCTTTTTACTTTGTGTTATGGATTCCGGGATGAATCCGATATCAATGAATGACAAACACCAGGAATGGATAAGGGAAGTAAATGTATTAACGTAATAATATAAATAGGTAATACGTGTTAGTAGATCCAGGAATGCGGGTTAGTAGCATTAATATATATACAGTCTTGGTATTGAAGTATCGCGGAGGACTCCTTACTGAGTCTACGTGCTCCCTAACTGTGAAGCTTGCCGCCGTCTCTGTGTGTGACTTACTCTACTACTACTGAACTCTACTATTCTGTCGTTCCGTCTCGACTCCTTGACTCAACGTACACACTGTCCGGGTATTCACTGGTAGTAGTATATGTATACCTTGGGTGAGTCCATTTGTGTGAAAAGTGGAGACCCCTTAACACTTTGATTCACAGTATATGGTATTTTCCGCATATATAGGTTTCTTAGCCTTTTCTTAATTTCATCTTAAGTTGTCACATTCAAACACCCAGAGTTACTTATAAAAGTAATTTGTAATTAATACAAGATTTGCTTTGTTACTGGTCTGTTATTTGTTTCGTTTGAATTCTTGCAGATTTATAAAAAGATAACTCATGTACAAAGATGTCATCGAGATGAAAAAGATAGCGAGAAACAAAAGCTGTGATAAATTAGCTTTACAATGATAATATTGACGATGCAGAGAAGGTGATGGAAACTGGAGTATGTTAATGAGGATATTCAGTATAACGAGATGGTAGGGAATGAATATGCTACTTTCCTAACGATATAAACAAAGCCATACTAATTTCAATCACGTTACCGGTGAGGATTGTACAAAGTAAATACAGTAAGATATGGACCAAATTAATTAGAACTGAAGTTTTTTCTGAAAAAGATTTCATCAAAACGTATTCAGTTTCATACTTTAGTAGAATGTTATTTTGTCTCCTGTTGTATAAAAACAGGTTAAAATATCATGTAAAAACATATGTATTCTGTATCTTTATTTCTTAATAGTTTTATCGAATAATAAAACTCTCAATTGTTTGCAAACAAATGTCATCAACGTAGACACTATCTTCTCGTTGTGAAGTTAATGTTATCATATTTTTGTCTGCAACATACCAGTTTGCTTTGCACTCAAAAGCGTCCGGTATACGAATACCTTCTTCTGTATCATGCGCACAATAAAATGCTTTTTTAAGATCCCAGATGTGATGTATTGCACATTTTTACTTACAGTAAAAGAGTTTAAAGAAACTTAGCAAGTATCTAGAAGGATATATTAATCGATTTTTTGAATGTTGCGCATAAATTCTTCGAAAATTAGTTTTCTAATGGAAGAGTTTTGTTTGCTATGTAGACGGATTTCTTCAATGCGTTTAGTAAGATTTTTCAGAGTAAAAAGTTATTTTCGTCAGTCGAATTTTCTTTTTTTTACTCAAAAATAACTAGGCTACATTTCGCCTAGTGTACATTGGTATGATAGATAAATTGTTGTATAATTTCTGAAAAAATCGAAATAACACTTACATCTCATTTTAACAGTTATATGTACAAAAATTGCACAAAATATCTTGAAATACTAAAGAGTAAATTTATTTTAAAAATCGGCATTGGCTTTAACCATAGCCTTCAGGTGACTTCGGAATTTCTTGCAATTATTCCGGACGATCTCCTTGTTTAAGTTGAATGTTGACATAATCCCGACCTTGAGTTCATCTTTGGAGTTACAACGAGTTTTGTTGATTTACAGCTCAACTGCGCCCCACACATTATAATCAAGGAGGTTGCCGTCCGGGGAGTTAGATGGCCTGATGTAAGGAGTTACGTGGTCGCAGAAATTGTCTGATTGGCATGATTGTGTTCTCCCTCTTGTGTGGCATGGTGCAAAGTCCTGTTACCAGACATAGCCACTCTCTTGACTCAGGGATGCACTATCTTCTCAAGTTACTTGATGTAGGCCTCTGTTTTGATACTCAAGCCAACACCAACAAACCCGAGAGTCCTTTTATTATCAGAATGAGGTTTCCGAGCTGCCATACTTTCGTAATCACTATTAGACTCATCCAAATCTTTAAAATTTCGTGAACAGTTATGCTTAATGAACGAATGCAAGAAATCAAAGGTTGTAGCAGTAGTATCACAGATAAATATATTTGTGTATTTGTTGAGTCTTGACTCAATGTTGAATCTCGCCTATTGCATGGAATAATAATGCAACACAAAATGTACTTAGAACAAGAATGTATTATAACAAGAAAGTGTACACAATAAGTACATATAGTATTTCTGTATATTTCTGGGAAGACGTTCCTGGAGAATGTGTTGACTAGTCGCAGTCGATCAGAGTCTCTAGTTGGATCTCGTGATTCTCTCTCTCGTCTTCCGGTATCAACCATTATTTATATAGTTGGTAGTCACCTATGCAGATTAGGTGGATTCCACCACAACAGTATTTTTGAGATTTGGGCGTACATCAACTTATTGGATGAGTAGATAAACAATATTAAGTAGCACAGCAAATACTTATTATATCATAAAGTGTACGTACGTGTGACTAGAGCCGAAACAGCTTTCTTTAATATCACATTGCACAGTCATTATAGTGTTGTGTTTCAGTGTCCTTTGGAGTTGACTTTGAGGTACGAATAGAATTCATCAGAATTTAAAGATGTAAATGAACCAAACGAAAAATGAAATGAAGACAAAAAATGGAAACGGCCAAGTATGACTAAATCTTCTCGAAGTGTGACATCAGAAAATTCGTAGACATAAAAAACAACCTGATTGTTAAGTTTACGACATAATATGCGGTTAAATCAATGAGTATTAAGGAGAAATAAGACGTGAAAGCGACGGTATTTCCCACGTGGACCCTCCACCTGGAGCAGCGAAGTTAAGCAACGTCGAGTGTGGTTAGTAACTGTGATCGTTTGGAAATACCAGGTGCTGTAAACTTGTATATGCAGGTTGTGAAATGGATAATGGCTCAGAATTTGTAATCGGTGGCTCCTGTTCTAATTCCATATGGATACATTTGATTCCGCGCAAATACCCTTGGGAAAGGTATGAATCCACCTCTTATCCCCCATTTATGGATTAAATAGTAACACTTCTATCAGTAAAACCATCATTATTATAAAATTGAGTACAAAATATTTCGATTTCAGCATTCAATTATTCGCAGCGATAGAACTAAAACAGCCATCTAAGGTTCACGTGGCCAAAGCAAAATTACGTTTTACCATGAAAAAAATTAAAAATTTCTAAACCAAACATAGTATATTCCGAGTTTAATATCAGTGAATACCTGGGTTTTGTATCACGGAAACTCTTTGCAGTGTTCTTTCAAAAGGAGGATATTCAAGACTGTGAATTCTGACCGAATTTGGAATGCAAATGGCATTTTGATATAATAGTAAACGACTGAAATACCTTCAACGTTATTCCCAAAAGTCTGGGTGCTGAAGGATGAAAACTGCTAAAACTGCTAAAACTGCCAGACATTTCCTATAGCTAAATACAAGCATACTGGTAGTATACGGTTAATTTTCATTTGTCTGCAGGGTTCTCGCTGACAAACTGGATACTGAACGTCCCCACGCCTTAAACGGTGGAATATCAGGGAGATATTGGAGCACAATATTGCTCCCTGTCCTCAGGCTAATGGTAACAGTGACGATTTCTGAGGGAGTGTGGTATACAGTAAGAAACTCTAGTTTCAAAAATTCCGATGGTTGTGCATATTCTGGACGAGATAAAAGAAATGCACTTCTTTAAGAAACATATGCATACAAATATGAGAAGTCCCAAAGAGTGAATGCCTTCCCTAATATCATATTTTTTCTTCAAATCACCATTACTGCTATTAGTATAAATCCACTTCTACTATTACTACTACAATTAAAACTACGATCGTTTCCCCACGAATGTTTTCTACATATTCTGCCTGAGTTCTACTCTCAATTTTCCTTGTCTCATAAAACACTAATCTCTCACAATCTGCTCATTCTTGCAAGAATACAATTCCTCTCAATTTCCTTCCGATGTCTCCTTTATCGACTCCTCTAAAAGAAAAATAAACTTTGCTATCAATAGACACTGTATTTTCTCAGTTGAAAACCAGGAAGAAAATCAAGATCGCGAAAAATAATATGTGTAAATCATTTGGCGTGTTGTACCAGACATTCTGGAGAAAAAGATCTGCAGCTGAGGTGATAATAGTTTTGGGGAATTTTCTACAATTTCATGGTTCTAAAGTTTTAACTGATTACACCAATTAAAATTTTAAATATTTCAAATCATATTTTATATGTTGTGTACAAAGGATCTATCTCATTGAAAGTTATTATTATTATATTCTGATAAAGTACTTTTTCTTTTCTTCAACATATGTTGATAATTATTCGAGATTTTTAAATCGAAATATGAGAACGAACTGCACGCATGTTTTCGCAATTTAGCATGCATACTAAGTTTTCTGAATGTTACCATAAAAAAGAAAGTATTTTTCTCATCGTAATTACTTCGCCGAACCTGGCTAAGCAGCCTCTGTCTAATACCTATCGAGGCGCTTAATTTTATTGGGTGACTTGGTAATTTTTATTTTGTGATCATGGATCCAGATCTAGATTGCAGGTGTGAGAGGAAGGGTATTAATATTTCACAAGATGTATTTGTTTTCACGATTTATTGCTAAAATAGATTTGTTGGATAAATTTCGAAATAAAATTACGAAATGAGTCGCGTAGAATGAATGTGGGCTGTTATGGTAATGTTATTCTGGATTTCGAATAAACCTCACTAAACCTAATCTTACAATGGCTGGATACTATATACTGAACATATTTTTTGTTGCGGGGGTATGAAGGATTAATAAAAACCAAAAGCGGTGACAGAATAAGTAAACGGAAGCGGCTCTAAATTAGAATTTCCTCGTCTTGAAACGACTAAATCAACTAGGTACTATATTATTTGTGCGACATAATGAATAAAGTAATCGTCAATAATGTCATCATTCGTTGCAACTCTTCTGAGTACGCGATGCTAAAGATGAAAATCCTAAGCGGAATCTAAATACTGATTTTTAATCCCAAATTATTGAAAATAAATTAAATGTTCTCACGTTAATCTATATGTTTTCTGAATATTTCACAAACACCAAATGATTAAAATGGATTTTTAATGTTCAATTCTGTTTGTAAACACATTCAGCATATTGGCATACATCTGTAATACTAATCTACTGCTATATGCTTTTATTTTCGATCAGTGTGTTGCGGTGACACCCTTAGTAAATTAAAAACGAGCGAAATGTGTACTGTTAGGATCTAAAATACATTAATATGTTCTCTTTAAAGATGAATGCCTCGGACATGTAATATCATTCACAAAATACTTCAGCTAAGTAGTTTTCCAACGTTACATTACACTTGAAATTATAATTGGAGAGAAATTCACGAGCAAATAGAATTAACCGTGGACAAAGATGGCAAAAAATTAAAAAATCTACTTCGATATATTTTCTCAATAATACATAATGAACTACCATAAAAAAAATTGGATATTCGTGATTCATTATCAAAATAAAGAGAATAATAAAAGATGAAACACAATGGAATTAAACAGCTTATGATACGCGTTTGAAATCCTGATTAACAATTCTGAAAGAAGAAGAAAAGAAACAATACGACGGAAATTAACCGACGCTATCACACAATTTAACCGTCAAGTCAAACAACTTTTTGTAGGCAAAGATTCATCAGTAAGTCAAAGTTAATATACAAACAATAGTGCGTTTCAATTTATTCCGATCTAATAAAGAAAATAAGGCGTCTTCTATAGTCTATTGATTTTATGAAGGGAAAGAAAACCAGGATTCACCTTTTGAAATATAATTAGGCTCTTGCTCGTCCATTTATTTCTGTACCAAAACTTGTTAGCAATCTTGTGTGTGGTTGTAGTGGTTTGATTACTCAACAATTCTCAACAATGATGTGTGATTACAAGAAAACATGTTACGCATTAAGAAGTCTTTCTTAATTTTAGAAATGCTCATAATTATTCCAAATATTATTTGAATAATTACTCTTTTTTGTTCTATTTTGTCCTAACTACTCGGCCGATATATTCCTCATGGTAATATTATATCTGATCGTCCGAATGTATTGCACATTCTGTTTTTCACATCCAGAATAAACGAGTTAAATCACAAATCCAAGCAGCAAAACCCTAATCACATGACCTCGATCATATATTACAGTAAAACCTTGAACCGGATGTTTTGCTTACATTTGATTTGTAAGAACATATTTTACTAACAGAAAAGACATTTGATTTGATAATCGAAATATTGTGAAGTTGAAAACACCGATGAAAACTTTACAGTAACCTCTTGAATTATATTTTATTATATGCTTTGTTTCTCTGATCAGCATTTTGATATTATTTGTTACACTCACAATGTTTTCACTCTTCTCACTTCTTCATGTGTCTTTCGCCGTACTCTATGAATTAATCGAAATGTTAAAATGAACCTTTTATTGAATCTATTGTGACAGACATAGCTAATGCCTCTTTCAACCATCAAGTGTTGTATCATATCCTTTAATACTGACCAGTTATTTATCTATTTAGATGACTCGTCACTTTCTTTCATTTACTACAATATGGAATTTCAACACGCCAAGACAACGAGACTGGAACCACGACAGAGTAAACTTATCAGATACGTTTTAACTCACGTTTAAACCGTTAATGTAATGATGCATGTCCATGTTAGTGTAATAAAGTGGTTATAGGAAATGATTAGTCCTATGGTGGCAACAGTTGTAATTTCAATATATGAGCATAGCAGTTATAAAAATTTTGTCCCCTATCGATATTGCTGATCTCAACTTTTTGCTAACAACAGAAACAAATTACATTCATATTCAAGAAAATTCCAACAAATTCGTCACCATCAGCCGCAGAAAAAGAAATAATATTTGTTTTGAATAACTTATTCAGTACAACTGAATAAAAGAGAACTTCAAATAACCGAAACTGTAATAAAAACAATCAATGCATATTATATAAAGGACACAAGCTAACAAAAATAATTTATAAAAATATTAAAGACAAGCGAAAATCAAAAGAGGGAAACAAATGAAAACTTATCAACATCTTTTATAAAAATGTACATTTCCGAATTTCATCTTAGAACTTCCATTGAAACATAAACATTTTAACATATCTAGTCAGTCTGTTGCATTCACATCAGTATATGCTTTGCTTGATTTCTCTGTACATCTCTTTATTTTATGCAGGAAATTACTAAAGACCTAACCTACTTTTCATGATAATGTCTGGTAAAAAAATATCTCTTATATTTTTGTTACCTTTCACAAATATTTTAATAAATATACAAGAGAACTAAATTATAAAATACTCGCGTCAAACTGTGCCTTTCAAGAACGAATAAATTCAATTATTAAAATACAATAGATGTATGCTGGATTCCTGCTGTCAAGCATAATAATCTCTCAGACAATTCACTAACGTTCTCAATGTCTTTATTACTGGGTGTCATACAATTGTGAAAACATTCCTGATAGTGTCAAGCTGAGGAGGTATATAAAAAATTCTAAGAAACATCAGGTAATCGTGTAAGCATTTGCTGATGGCCTTTTGCAAACATAACTTATTTTATTTTTAATTATCAACTTGGAAATAATATATTTTATGTATGTTACTGAAGGAGCAGAGTTAAAAAGACAAATTCAATGTCTTTCAGAATCCTCCATCTTCTGTATGATAACAGTGAAAGAAACTGCATACGTCCTTTTTATTTATAACAACGTAATTAAATAATTCCACATGACTTCAGCATATCTATAAAGATGCTTAATTCCTTAGAATTGTTTGATTATAAATTTATAAATTCTATATCCTCATGTAGTTCACTTTAACCAACAGGGGTTGAGAATGAAGGGAAATATTTCAGAAAAATTTTTTCCTACATAAGTCTAATTCCCCCAAAATTCGTTCGGGGTGCAACTGAATACATTATATAGCTTACTTTTTCATTCATTCTATCAAACTGGAAAATGTACGACAATTAAATCAGGTGAGGCCGGAAAAAACTGATAATCTTAATTTTAATCAAACGGATGATAATAGGATTGAAATTTGAGATGTTTACTAAAAGTTAATTCCTACTCGTACGATACACCAAAATATTCGTCTTATTATTCTGTCACGTTATCCTTGTCATCAAAACGTCACCCGAGAAAATAATTAATATAAACGTCTAAGATCTAAGACTATTGATTTCTGTTAAATTGCGAAGTTTGTTAAAAATTTGTAATATTCTTTACGTATGAATTTAAGAGGATTATAACAAATTTTGAAAATTCTAGAGGAAAAAAATTTATTTTGTAAACAACTAATGGAGCACTGTATGAATTAAACTGCAATTAATATTAGAAAAATAAAATAAAAATTACAAACAAAAATATAATGAAAGAATTGTCATTTATTTTCGATTTTCTGTCTTTGACATTTTAATGAATTCCCTTAACATTTTCCCTTAAAGGTTTCTCTCAATCTCTTTGAAAGGGTTCATTTATGTCCAAACAGAGAAGTGAAACTAGATGGAACTTTTTAACATTTCACGCGTTGCCTAAATACATATCAAAATACCATAAAAAGAACAGTCATAAATTTAGTGATTTTACATCGGCAAAAGCCATCTAATTTGCTGGTTTAATTATGGTTTAAAATGGGTGTAACAGATTTTCTTGTTTCACTGCGAGGGTCGTAAATGTTTGAGACCCATTTTCTAATATACCTGATGAAGAGACAAATTCAAGGAGAAAAGGATTTATGATTATATATTTTAGTCAGAAGAGAACATCAATAATATTTATTGAAATTCGAACATAGATTCTGTTTTTAACATCTTTACGCTCCATCAATATCTATCACTTTTGTTGAACAAAGAATATGTAATTCCTACAATTCTATCTTTTGTCTTCAGGTTCTCAAGCTATTCATATTTTCATTCTTCTTAACGCTTATTATTTACTTGTATAATCATCTGGTAACTCAAATATTATATTTACGAAGATTTATTATCACTGTTAAATGTAACTACTATCTTCTCATACTATAATTTTGTCACTACTATTCCTCCTTTTATGTGTCGTAAGAAAAGATAATGCTGAAGTGGTCTTGCCGTCATGTCTTCGATATGAACTCTCTTCAGTGCAAGATTATATTAGGTCTAACAATAAAAATAAGGAGGAATGTAGCACAGGGGGAAAAAGAGGAGATAGGGAAAGCCCCACATAATCAGGGAAAATAATCTAATCAACCTCCTTTCTTAATAGTTGCTGTAAAAACGTTTATTGTTTTAAAAATACAGTTTCTGATTCTAGATCGATGCAGAATAAAAGAAAAATATTATTTCTTTACTTTATGTTGACCTATCGTTAGTGAATGGGTGAAAGACGTGTTGCATCTATGACGTCATGAAGTGTATTTTTTTAAAATACTATTTCTCAGCTATATTTTTGTACTTAGAAATTGGTTTATGACAATTCACTTCAGTTGAACAAATTAACGTCTAACTCAGAAAAGTTGTAATCCAATACGAATGGCTTTTGACACTGGTTTCAATTTTATTAATATATACTTCAAATAGAATAACAGCTTCAAATATCAATATGCACTCATTTATTTTGACATGATGCTTCGTCAATATTTGGACGTTTTAAACGTTTTCTAAGCACATATATTTATTTTACTTGATCGGGTCAAGTATAAAAATTGTCTACATTGTCTACCCCTTGTTTGAAATACTTGAAAAATTTCGATCTGGGCCAAATATTAGAACCACAAGAATATACATATATGGATTTTTTTATCAAGACCTTTACATCTCAAACATAATATCTCTGCTCAGATTTTCAATACATTTATCGGTTTTATTTTTAAAATAAAACTTATTCTGTTTTTGGTCATGTCAGATACACTAGCAGTTGTCTTAAAATGAATAAAAATTGAAACCGAGGGCATGTTCTACAACCTGCCCTAGACTTCAGTGTGTGGCCCTAGAGATAAAGAAAATTTAGCCACAGTCTAAAACACAAGGTGATTCTTTTTTTAAATTTTCAAAGTATACGAAGAATAATTTGCAGAGAATAATTTTTACGTTTTAGTTTTTCTTACAGATACGAGGTTTTAACTCTTAAACCCGAAAAGCAACGAGATGTCCGGTTTAAACAGGGTTGTTAATTGAACGAAATAAGCTGTTTTTGCACTATGTGAACTTTTAAAATAATACCGGACAAATTGGGCTGATGGATGTATTTGAACTCAATAAATAAGGAAAAAGATTTTAGTTGTGTATATTTTGTCTAAAGGAAAATGGTATATTGATTGGTCATTTATAAAACGCATCAGAAAAGAAAAGAATAAATATTAAAGACTTCTTCAAATATTGGATCACGTTTATCTCCACAATTGGCCACATCAACAGTAATAATATAAACGATAAAATCAACATATGGCACTGACTGTATTTAAAAATGAACACCATCATGTATATGAGTTGAACTCAATTTCATCACACTATTATGTTGTATCACACACTCCCTCCAATTCTGCCGCTTAAATTACGTGGCACAAAATATGTACAAGAAGTACAGAATTAGCTTTTCTGATTTCTCCCAGAGAGACTATTTTCTTTAATTTTTTCTTGTGCAATATTTAATGACTACTATGAGAATGCGTGTTTTATACTATGACAAAGTAGGATACAGATTAGAGTTAAAATTGTGATAGATACAACTAATAAATTTGTTCCTTTTAAATTTTCGAGTTTCGAAGAAGAAACCAGCAACTTGCTAGATTTCTAATTCCATTGTAAGATCTTTTCAATAGTTGTTATTTTTTAGAACAGCGTAAATCATTTAAATAAAGACATTTCAAAGGAATGAGAAATAAAACAGTAAAACTTTGACATATCGTTTGAAGTATGATATTAAAATAAGAGTTCATGTTGGACCCAAAGGAAAATTTAAACTTTCACTTGTCTGCTATAAACAAATCTAATAGTGTATATACACTTTTAATTCCTATCAGAAGAGAATTGTATGTTGCAATTTAATTGTCAATAAAATCCGTGGTGTTGCAGTAATTAATATGACTTCTTGATTTTATCATCGAATGATTAATACAATTAATATAATTAATTGAATAAATGAACAAATATGGACGTCTCATCTTGAAAAAATGGCGACCATAATGGCTACTAATTAAAGATCATTATTGAATTCAGTTATTATTTAGTGTTCCACACTAATGCAATATTAAACTTAGTTATATCAATAAACGAAAAAGTATCAATCAAAATAATTTTATTCCACAAAACAGCAAGGATACCTACTACTGAATCATACGGGTGACAGACGCCCTCGAATAACATAGTACTTGCTCGATAATACTCGCTCGAAGTAAACACCGAATAGTGATCCGAATAGTAATCCGTAGTGATCCGTATAGTGAGATATTCACTAACCGCCCTACGAGACCATAAGACCAGGTTTATTGTGGGGTTTCCGAGCCCGTAGGCCCGGTCAAAATTTTCCTGTAGATCCCGTAAGAAGCAGAGTCGGGTAGCTGTCTCCTGTGATGAGACTCTGCCCTTCGACATAGCCTCGATGGGGATCCTCTCTGCCCGAATGCAGAGAGTTCTAGCAGCACACTTGCGAAGTAAACCGGATAGTGAGCTGTGATCCGTATAGTGAGCTATTCCCATACCGCCCCACGCGGTCGGATTCAACACAAGACCAAGTTTATTGTGGGGTAATCGATCCCGGAGGCTCGGGCAAAAATTCCCCGTAGACACCGTAAAAACGGAGTCGGGTTGCTGTCTACCACTCCAGAAAAGACGTAGGCAGAGAATTCGACCAGTACAGTTCCGAAATAATTCTGACAGTGAGGTATTCACCTACCGCCCACGTGGTCGGATGCGGCACAAGGCCAGGTTTACGGTGGTGTATCCGAGCCCGTAGGCCCGGTCAAAATTTTCCCGTAGACCACGTAAAAACGTGGTTGGGTAGCTGTCTTTTCTCCCAGACGAGACTCTGCCGTTCGGCACAGCCTCGACTGGGTTCCTCTCTGCCCGGAGGCAGAGATTTCGACAAGCACACCTCAAAGTAATTCGGTGAGTGAGACGCCACACTAATTCCCATATATACATTTCCTTCACCATCACGCGATCTACTTATTCAAAATGGGATCGCCTGTGTTTGCTATCTGGTGATCTGTGTTCAAACTCCAGTGCCAGCAGCGACCCTTTACTCCTATATAATACAAAGCATGGCCAATATCTTGGCGTTCATGACCAAGCAAAAACTAACAGATCATATTTGAAATGGGACGGACTCACTTAAAAGTTTATGACAGAAACATGTTGTTATGCCTTTACTATGTGTCTTTTTCAACTTTCTTCCCATAGAGTAGAAATACACCACTGAATTCCTATTACGTAGACTCAAATCAAGACACTTGTAATACAAAATGAATTTACTACTAATTCCTATTCCGATTACCACGGCCTCATGAAAAAGTCTGAGGTTGAAAGAGAAAAAAAGATACCACTGATATTTTCCTTTTGTGAAATTTTTCAATTTCAGTAATTTCGGTACATCAAGATAATTCTGGTCATCACAATGCATGGAGTGAAAAGCCATGACAGCTTTTCAGCGAATTCAACAAATAATTGATAGAGCGGAAATTGGTCCTTCTATTGACGAAATTCAGATCCAACATCAATATTAAAATCTGTTTTATCAATTGCACTGACGTTTGATTTAATATCTAATATATCGTTTCTGCCATGCCAATCGTTGTTTTTTGACCCGGAAATCATTCATCAAATATCCTCGCTAGCAGTAGTGAAATCATTTCTTCCGAATAAATGGATTCTTCCAAAATTGATTGTTAAAACTTTTAGGCTTTGTAAAATCATCGATCCTTCATAAAAGGGCCTCGATATCATACGGATTTTTATTTGCCTTTGCTTAAATACGGGTAAAAGTGTTGAAATACGCTTGCATAAATAATTTTATACACGCTTATTTTCCTTTTTGTAATTCCATATTCTGTATGGAATTGTGAAAAATAATCTTTAGATATCAAATAATCTTTTAGGTTTGTAATTAATGTAGGGACAAAATTTTGCAGTAACTTATCTTACGATAATGAGATATTTTGTAAACTGTCATAAAATCAGTAATCATGTACGATTATATACAGAATACCTTATTCTTTTATGTAAAGAATTTCAGAATATTTCAGTGAAATTGAAAAAAAATCCACTTTTATAAGTTATTTCCATTTATTTACACTGTCTCCCTTGAAAGAAATCTAAGAAAACATTTTCAACTTTTTATATACATCTGCTTAGTGTTACCTTTTGTCTTAAGAATAAACAGACACTAAAGTTATATGGAAAATATGTCCTTAATAATATTAATGCAAAAATCAGATAATACAGTGATAAAATAATATACTGAATTATTTTACGTCACATATTCCGATGATATACAAAATTAGCAACAAAAACTATATTACAATAAAATAGTTGCATTTAGTAGAAGTATGGTTGATCGAGTAGCAGAGTTTGATACTGACGTTTCTCGAAGCCTATCTTTTTAATAGAGACGACCGCTTTGTATTCAGTGCATAATAGAGGTCTTTTAAAATAATTGTCTTCATTCAGCCACAGTATCAGGTTGATAATATATATAGGCATAGCTGAATAGAAATTGTTTATATGTTGAAATCAGACAATAAGAGAAACTAGAAAAGCGAAGTCTGAAATTTTTATGTATCCAACACAACAAACTCATGCACACACACACACACGCAAACACATTGAGATCAGCACCACGCGGCGACGGTCTGTTTCGTGCTTCAGAGAATGTGCTCTGTGTTTGATATGATTATTTATATATGGTGTCAGTGGGGTCTTATGGACAGCAAGGTTTAATGTGTTATATTGACGATTATGATGCGGTAACGGTTATATTTCAAATAAGGGCTGTTGAGTCGGGATATTTATGGATACAAATGCAAGTCTTTTCTAGAATTATTTTACTGATTACATATAGTTCATTTCTAGTTGGTTTTATAAGTCTGTAGATATTATATATAACTTATATATATTCTATCATATATATATATTTTTTTCTATCATATGTATATTATTGCCTGATCCGGTTTCTAATGCTTCAGTTTGAGCGGCTTGGTGATAGTAGTCGTGGCTCCAGGGGTCACAATCCTATGGTTACAGAGAATTTCAGTTGAGTTCCACCACGGAATATGTGAGCTAGTGGCGCTATATTGAGTCTGATTTGCTATCTTTTCGTCACTGAGGCCCGTTGGAACATTTGGTATGATGTTTGCTTGATAACCCAACTGTCAGGGTTTCAAGTCTCTGTAGTGGATGCGCACTGCTGATGTGTCCCAAATATAGGACGAAACGGCGGTCCAATGCTTTCTGCATTATGTTGAGGTTTCTTTCAGGCTCACTGAATTACTTAATTATAATTATCAAATCTTCCTAACAATATATATATATATATATGTTTGTGTTTGTGTGTGTGTATTAATTAAAAAAATGTTAATGGAACCAACGGACAAATTCGCAAAAACTAAATCTCCTATCCAGATACAGTCTCTAATAAAAACGACAATACTGAAAAAAGAAATATATATATATATATATATATATATATATATATATTAAAAATCGATTATTTATACTATCGATGGGAGTTTGGAAATGCAAAGTCGGTCTTGAGCATATAAATTTTGGTGCAAATCCGTCGAAAATTGCGACCGTGCATTCGTTAAACACACATCCTGCCTTTTATAGATAGAGATACACCAAATCAATTTGGCCTCTTAAAGCTGCTGTCTACAGAAGGTTTCGAATAATTCGAATTACAATTTAAATATTTCATTGATATGCATACATTGACTATATCAAAATTTACACGTGAATGCATATGATAAGATATACAAGTATAATAACAATACTGAAAACATGCTTTAAGATATACGTGAATAACTAAAACAAGTGCATCATTCCAAAGAGCACAAGAGTCAGTTCTGAGAAAGTTGAAAGCTTTCGAATCAAACTCTGTCAGAAGATTGTTGGCGCATAATCTTCCCAGAATAGCACTTATATTATTTTAAACATATCCCTGCGTAAGTCGTTGAGTCGGTTACAGTTCGTTATCATCAGGCAAATAGGTATTGGCTATCGTATTTTTTACCAGAAAGTTTATTTTGCATCAGGCGAGTTGTTATTGTGTGTAAAGACAAGAATATATGGAGTGTTTATTTTCAACTGAAAAATACAAGCACATATATTTATATATGTGCGAAATTTTTGTTCAAGTGAACGCGGTTACAAAATAGTTAAATAAACAATTTCTGTAAAAACATTATTTTCTCAAATTATTTCTTTCTCGATGTTTCTCCGACATTAACTTATAGGCAACACACATTCAGAGTCGCTCAATACTTGGAAGTTAAGACCTAATGAACATGTTTTTTCTAGAGAAAAAAAAAAATATATCAGCAATATTCATGCGCTTAGCTAACAATAAGGGAATTGCGAAATACGCATAATCTGTGAAATAAAATCAACTGTTGTAAATATTTGGGATGGATATGTTTTAATGCTCGCGATTAAAAAGTACGTTATTTTAATTCATTGAACCCAAGAATATGCATACATGAATGTAAATATAAACACTTAACTGCAAAACTAATAAATCACATTTTGACTATATCTGATATTGATAGACAATGACTAGACACCCCACCTTAAACACATACACACACACACACACACACACACACACACACACACACACACACAAACACGTGTCTGTGTCTGTATATGTTTGTCTGTGTGTGTGATTTTTAAAGTAATTTTGTATTTCACCGCTATGAATTAAGAGACAACCAAACAAGGCAGCATCATGTTTGAATGATCGGATACTTTACGGAGGATGTTTATCATCTCTTTTATCTAATAATGCTTTGCGAGCGTATTTTAGAGATAATGAATCTTGGAAAGACAAAATGTGCGTAGATTGCGTGTGCCATCCTTTTGCCATCTGCAGGAATCTTTTAACCAGAAATTCCAAATTTATATTTTTGTATCGCATTATTATATGCGATGATAAATTGGTCGTGTATATGAAAAGAGAAAAAAAACAATAAAAAGAAGAGTTAATTACAAATTAGAAAATCAATGGCAGCACGAAAGATAAGACTCCATTTACATACATTCTTGCTTTGTGTCTGATGGAATGCGAAACCGACGACCATTACACGCCACTGGAATAAGAAAGGACTATCACTGCTGATGTTATTAGCCAGTTACTTGATCATGTTTAGTAGCATTACATGTTAGTTATCCTGCTTTGGTTATGAGAAAGGAAGTTATTCTCCAACATAATGGTGCCATGGCTCACTCTAAAAAATAAGATAAAATAATAAAACAAAAAAAAGATAAGATTGCTATTTTTAATTTATTTCAATTATTAGAATATTTCACAAGTGACAGAATATTCAGTAAAAAACAAATTTCAAAATTTCTTTAGTACGTTGCCTTCTCGTTAGGTGGAAGCGATTGAAAATTGAGACGATTAAATTTGAGATAAATGGTATTTAATTAATTCAAATTATTCATCTTGTAACCCTGTATAATATGAATATTATTACAGAAGAACTTAATGAATGTAACTGTTTTTATAATTCCAAAAGTGAGATAATTCTGAAGAATTTTCTACGTTTTAATATGCTGATTGTGTAAGTGCTTCAGAATTGACAAATACTCTTTAAAAAGGCTTTAATATTAATCGATAAAACAGTCTATTTGAACATATGTTTTTATTAGAATAAGTGTTTGTGAAATCAGGCGACAATTGTTCAGGAAAAATATTTGACATAAAAGACCTAAGCGGGACATATATAGTGAATAAACAAGGGAAATACAGACAAGTTTCTTTTTCTTTTTTTTCAGTTTTCACTATTTTATGATTTACGACGCGCAGGTAACACGGGGCGTTACTTCTTGGAAATGTCAGCTTTAGAAAATATTGAATATGAATGAAAGTTGGTGAAAAAATAGAGGATGAGTACAAAGCTGAATTCCTATGAAAGAACTGTACAATACAGAAAAATATCTGCCATCAGAAAGAATGAAGTTTTTACTAATGAAAGTTTCAATACCAAGAAAACCATTCTTGTTTTTAAGC
>OZ038477.1:1317500-1420000 GCA_964036315.1 Acanthosepion esculentum
AGTAATAACCATTAATTATAAGAAGACAGAATATATTGTTGTTAGCAGACGTATAAACGAAAATGCGAACTACAATCGAGTGTGTAAAAATATACTGGGGGTATTTTTAAAAAAAGAAGAAAATACGACATCGATATCCGAAAGTACATTGAAATAGCAAAAGTTTATTTCCAAAAGCTAAGCGATGTATTAAGAAACAGGAATATGTCGATAGAAGCAAAGAAATGGGTGTTCAACTGTTACATAATAACGGTTTTACTCTATGGCAATATATCACCCGGCAGAGGAAGAAGAGACTTGATGCCACAGAATTGTGGTTTTACAAAAAGAGACTGAAATTTCCATAGATAGAACATGGGAACAATATTGAAGTTTTAGAGAAAATGGAAACAGAATGGTCACTTTTACTTAGAAATTAAAAAGCCAATTGAAGTTTCTAGAACACCAGATAAGAAAAGGTGATTTTGTGTAATTGATACTCACAAGATATATTGAAGGCAAGAGGGACAGGCGATATCAATTATATTAACCTGGGTGACGATACCTAATGTAAATCGTTTACGAAATAGAGGCAAGCATGTATATTAAAATATTAAAAAGACAAATTTTACACAAGACATGGGGATTTCGTGAGACTTGGATCTGAAGTATTGTAATAGTTGAAACCATTGGCTAAATTAGATATTTCATTCAAGCATTTTAATGTATTTACTATTTAAGAAAAATATGAACCAGATTGAAAATTTAAAAAGAAAAATAACAGGAAGGTGTAGTTAGTGAATAATTCTCTTGGGATGATTAATACTTTATATCCCAAAGGTGAGTCAACCTGTTTCAGAAATCCGAACGCGGAATATTCGTGTCAAGGAACATGATCAGAGATGCATACGCCAAATTCCCTGTGATTTAGGCAACAATTAAATGAGAGAAAGCTCCATTGTCTCTAAATGAATTCAATATGTATAGTGTATATCAGAATACACGATACTTCTCCTTTGGGCTGGATTAAAATTTCCTGACTAGGAAGAATGTCAATATATTTTCATACATAACTGAAAACTAAAGCAACTGATCGATCATCTAGCTCATAATCATGGCGAACGCTTCAGAACATTGTGACAGATTTGGAAAGATATCTGAAAAAGCGACCGTGAAATGCATTGACACTAATTAACCCTGACAATATTCAGTTGATGACGAAAAGTACATTTTACATTTTTTGTATGATATTTTCAGATTTATTTATCTTTCTATGATTTTTTTCAGCTTATCTCTCAGAAGGTAATCAGTAGAGGTCACAGTAACATTCTAATGTTACTTTGACATCTACTGAGTGAACAAAAATAAATGTCTTCATATACACATAAAGTTTTATCAAGCTTCTTAATCCTAAATTTTTTTTGCGACTTAAATGTTCATAAAACTTATATTATTTCACATGATTAATAGTGCCATACATCCGCTTATTTGACGATTCCATTGATAGTTTTTATATTTTCTAAAAATACAGAAGCGATTTCCCTTCTTCAGCTACGATTCAAGATATTATCTTTATTTTTGACTCATTCTGTAACTTGCTATTAACGATATCATTCCTTAAAAAGAATAATCGTCATTAGGAATTTTAAAATGTTTGGAGGCTACGGAAAACTAAAATAATTAACAGACCGTAAATTTGAAGTAACTCTCTTTTACAAATATTTCCAACATTCACTCACCCTCCCATCTTTCTCTGCACCTCTCTTGATTTATATCATTTTCTGTATAAATTAGGAAAAGACCCAATACATTTCCTGTTCTAATCTGAGAAATATGTTATCTGATCAAGTTTTTATAAAATAAATTTTATTCAAGAATAAAGAATGTTGAGTGTTATACTACGGAGTAGCATCCTCCATTAGCCACTTTATATTAGATTGCAGAAAAGAAATAAATTAGCGTGATGTTCATCTTTTGAAAACTAACTGATATTTCACTTCAATATCGACCTCCTATATATTTGGCTAGGCCTTAAAAAACAGTATTCAGGAAGAGAAAATATGGCAATTGATGTGGCATTTACATTTTTGACGCATTGTAAAACGATGAAATAAGAATTTTAAAAATTCAACCCCATGTGTATTTACAATGGTGAAATGCTATTTATAAAACTATGATAATTAACCCCACCACCACCACCAGCAAAATACTACATTTTCGGAGAAAAAATAAGTTAACCAGGCGAAAATAATGGTGGATTAAAAAACTGAACCAAACTCTCACGCGAACCCACACTCATCCAGACACAACAGCAAATGTGCACTCGAAATACGAAACACGTCTTCTATACACCTGAGAACTGAAATCAGTGTCACCTAACGGGAGGGTTAACGAAAGAAAGAAGGGGCAAAAATAAAGAGGCCAATGAGCATTAACATTCTCGCTAATTTAATGTCAAGGGAAGAAAGTAAAGGAAACAATCACCCTAATCTGTCCTATTTTAGACGGGGTTACCAAATGTTCAGTCCAGTGAACCAAAATTCTGAGGTCTGACCAACATCAAAATACCATATCGGGCCAAATCCTTTCATTCGACATAGAAGGGAAAATGCCACCCACCTTTGAAAAAATGATGATAAAGAGAGCCGTCGCCTTTCTGTTCAGATCTTGACTTTAAAATGATACTTAAAAGAAAAAATATAATTTGGGAAGAGATGAACACTTCATTCCTCATAAGATTTTGTGCGCACGCTGCTTAAGTTTTCCCCAAAATTATAAAACTGTTTCGATTTTTTTTTCGGATGTCGAATCGTTCGAGTCTGTAGATGGGTCATGTTACCTCTTTTGCTTGTATGCTTTCTTTGGTGAGTGGATGAGTGTTTGAATCAGGAGTATAAGAAGGAGTAGATATTTTTCATAGAGATTTGTCAATGGAAAGTTGCAGTTTTGAGGGGGTCATTTTGGAAGTGGTTGGTGGAAGTGATTTTGTCATGGGAGGTGGTGCAATGAACTGTTTTATAACTGTTATGGAAAACTGGGTAGAGGATGAAAGCCAACCGACCGCACCGACGACGAGTTTTTGGTATTCTTTTGGCTTTTAGTGTGTTTTGTTTTAATTTTGGCAAATGTTAGGTTATACTTCCTTCTTTGCTGCTTGATTATTCCTGCGTAGTTGGTCGGATCATTACACTTATAAGTGGTAGAATGAGTGGGATTGTTCGTGTCTTTATATCTAGGGGCTTCAAGGGACTGAGAACCAGCTGTCTGGTGCTTTACTCTTCCCCTACCAACGACCAGGCATTACATTTTTTTCCTTTTTCATATTCGCACTTGCGACAGACGATGGTTATCGAGCAAAAACGAGATCTAACTGGAGGTTTTACCACTTCGGTCTAAAGTGCTGGGATGTCCATTACACGCGCCGCAGTTCTCGTAATTTTGACCAAACGGTGATTTTGGCCAAGCGGGGCCGTAACTCCAGAGGCCTTCTTCTCTGGGCAGGAAGAGACAAGTTGACTAGTAGCTACACTTCCAGGATGTTTGATTTTGGCCGCTTACAATGATCAGCATTTTCAGGTCTATTTGGAGACAGAAATGATTTGTATTTGATGTGCATGGTTTTTGCCAAGGAATTCAACAAGGTTGTTTATACATTTCAGCATAGACTTCAAGCAACAGGGCAATTCAACGGATATTATGATGTCATTGATGCTCTTTTCATATTCAGTAGTTACTGACACATTTTGACCATTTCAGCTTCCATTAATCTTTGTTTCGGCATTGCATCATTTCCCCTTTAATTTTCTTTCGTTTTTGCATTTTCTGGCCTTTTCAGTGAAACGTAATTCGCTTAATTATAAGATATAATCTTATCGGTGATCTTTGCTTCTGAGTCAAACGCAAAAAGGTTTTTCTGATTGTTTGATCTTTTTCGGCCATATTGTTTAATTGTTTTTTTGTTTTTACTCCTCCGCCAAGGGAAAAATCGTACATTTTATATGAAATAAAAAATAAAGAAAAGCCAAGAGAAAATATAACTGAAGTTATAAAAATAAACTGAAGTTCTACGTAGAGAAAAAATGAAAACGAGTCCAACAATGCAGCCAAAATAAAACGATAAAAACATTAGCATACATTAAAGAAAAACAGGTTATGAGAGAAAAGGGAAAAAGTGAAAGTTAAATTGAAAGAATAAGTGTAAAGTTTGCTGTGATCTTAACAAAAGATTTAAAAGGGAAAAAGGAATATAAAAGGGAAAAAGTTTAAAGACGAAGAAAAAACTATAAAATACTCAAGGAAAATAATATATATATATATATATATATATATATATATATTTGTCATCCACAGACAGACTGTTTCGCTGTTTCACAGGTCATCAGTGTGGCTAGACGTCCGGTTCCCTCTAGCTAGGATCGAACCCCGATTGAATTTGCGTCAGTCGAACTTCTCCCACTAAGCCGTCAGCGCACGTTACGGGATGAAGGTGAATTTTAGCGTGTTTATTTTTAGATTTAGATAAACACACAGTGACTGAGAGTGACTCAATTCTGCCGAAGAGTCGTGCAATATTAGCTAAAATAGTCACTGTTTACAAATTCACACCTCAAACCAGAGGGCTCAACCGAAATTAATTTTTCAGGAGCTAATATTTTTGTCATCCACAGACAGACTGTTTCGCTGTTTCACAGCTCATCAGTGTGGCTAGACGTCCGGTTAAGTAATAGGAAAAATAATGAGATTTATAATTCATAGTTCTTAGCATTTATTTTTATTTTTAAAATACAGTGCTCGATACAAGAGTAGAGCATAATATTATAATTTTTTTTTAATATATTATAAATCCAACACCGAAATCCCCATAGTTCAAAACTGAAACTTCAATTCAAATTGAATCATAAAAATTAAACTTAAAACACAAAGTTCCGTTCCATTATCAAGCGATGCTAAGAATATTTTTTTAGAAATTGATTTACTTAATTTATAAGTCCAGACAAATTTAATATTTTGAGATTTGTGGTTAAAGAAAATTTAATCTTTTTTTTTTATTTATGGGGTGTTAAGATTTATCTTACTTAGGAAACTCATGTATCTAATGTATTGTAGCTATCAAGTCGGTTATGTCAAGGCGGGGTCTGGGGTATTTGTCTATTGACACAAACTTCCTTTTTTCAAGTAGATATTTGTGGTAGTGTCAATATTCTAACACATCCTCTGGGTTTTAGTAGCAATACATTTTTATTTTTTATTTAAATTGTATTTCTATATAAATTTCAATTACGATTTTTTCAAAAGGATCATTCAAATATTATTTAGTCACATTTTTAATAATCATATTTTTATTTGTACCGACTTAAAATATTATATTTATTTACTAATTGAGTACATATATGGTAATATTAAAATTAATATATTAGAATTTAATTATGTATTCATAAACTATTATTTTTATGATCAAATATAATTATGATAGTTTCAGTTTATAAAATTAGCTATTACTTAAGGAAAAATTTCATTTCTTTGATTTAATAAATTTTAATTTTTCAGAAACTTAATAATTTTTAACTTTTCATGTGTGCACAAAGGACATTAACCATTTAAAGATCTACAAGATCTTGTTTGTTTCTATTAATTTCCCTTTTACTGTTAGTGTTTTAATGGATTCTTTCAAATACCATAAACATTTAGATAAGTGTTATGGTCCAAATTCCTTGTACCACGGTGATGGTCCAAGGTAGAACCAATGAAGAATAACTCGAACACAAGTATGGAATAACACAGATATATTACAAACAGAAATATGTACAAAGAAGTAGAAGTATTAGTAATGAATATCAGATTTAGTTAAAGTGAACTATGTTGTCTCGACAAGTATCAGTATTCCAATGTCTTACCGTAATTGTCTGACTCGACTGTCTCTGACTGACTCTGAACTATGACAGTATTTACTGTCCCCTCCACGAGGGATAGATGTAGCACAATGCCGGGTTTAAAGTGGGGTATCCCGAGTCCGTAGGCTCGGCCAAAAAATACCTGTAGATCCCGTATAAACGGGATCGGGTTGGTCAACCTCCCAGAGGCAGAGCCTCGGCCGGGTTCCTCTCTGCTCAGAGGAAGAGAGTTTGAAACGTCTAGCCGAGTCGTCCGCCATCGACTGACGTCTCTGAAGTTTGACAGTCTGCTCCCTCTTGAGGGGCACTATTTATGATGTCTGGAATAGTTCATTATTATTATGGGTAAGTTCCCATAACAATAAGGATGTTTGGTTGCGATATTTAGTATAATTAATTGAACTTTTGTTTTGGTTCCACCTTAATTTAAATTCATTATTCGCACATCCTACATAGACTCTAACTACATTAGCATGCGACATTTATAATTCAGAGGACAGTTTTTAGGATCTCTACAGTTACATAATTTTTCTTTATTTTTGTTTATCCTTATTTCAGGATTTATATTTCTTGATTTTGATATAAGTATTTATTCATGATTTCATGATAATCCTTTCTATGTTCTCAGTACAATTGTAATTTGTTTTAACGTATTTTTATGAACAATTTGGCTATTTCTATGGATTGTTTTCCCCATTAATGCAAGGAATATTTTAACCGAGTTTACTTATACCTATTAGGTTGAATGTAGGTGTAGACGAAATGATTTTTCTGTTTCTATTTTTTCTTTGTTTTCTATTATTATTTTTTACATAAGTTTTGGAACTTTATAGCCTCTATCCTTTAGAACTTTATCATGAAATTTGCTATGTTCATAAAATATTTTTCATTTGCTTAATTAGTGCTTATTCTTTTTTCAAGAGATGAAGTTATTTGCTTAATTATTGATGGAGGATGATTATACTTTGGCTTTATATATAGAGGATTTGTTTTCGTTTTTTGTAAGGTAGGTATATATTATACATTAAATGTAATGTTATATCTAGGAAGTCGACTTTTTTTAAAATTAGTATTTACAGTAATTTTCTACTTTAGGCATTTAAATTCTCTGTGTAATTGCTTTCTAATTTTATCTATTCTAAAGTTAGTAGATTTCTTATGAGCATAAGTTCATCTTCTCTATACAGTCTGATGTCTTTAGTACTAATCTCACTATGTGCTGTTATATTATATAATATAATAAGACCGATAACGTCAGAAAACCCTGCAGAGTGCATTGATCTCATTGTGATGTCAGCAGAGTTATTAATCCACTGGTCGCTTCAATGAATGATTATCGATTTTACGCATTCATAATTATGTTTTTTACTTCATCTGTTAGGTCAGAGTATTGGGTAGCAAAATATAGGGCATTCGTGAAAAATCCCCTATATATATATATATATATATATATATATATATATATATATATATATATATATATATATATATATGAAGAATATATACATATATGAAGAATATATATATATACATATATATATATGAAATTTCAAATTTGGTTTAATCTTTTCTTTTTAGGACCATTCTACGTATATATATATATATATATATATATATATATATATATATATATATATATATATATATATATATATATTTAAATATATTTGAGACGGTACAAAAGCGTATCAGGGCATAAAAAAACCAATTTTTTATTAATGGCCATCTTAGATTTAAAATAAATACCAGTTAACCGGTTTCGTCCCCTCTCATCAGAACTGTTTCACGGGGAATAGAAAATTATGAGAAAAACTATTTGCTATGGGTGACATGAATGAAGGACAGGGAAGAGAAAAATAAAATACACGTGTATAAAAATTACACGTGTATAAAATAGTAATACCACAGCACAGCAAGCCCAAGCAAACAGTCTCTTTGTTTGCAAAGAGACGGTCGCCTGGACCTGATGTACAGAGTCCCCAACACCCTGAGATGGAATACAGAGTGTGACCTGGCAAAAAAGGAAAACCAGGACACACTTAAATCCAACGCGCAAGTAGGATTATTTATTAGATGATCTGCAATAGACGACCCATACGTATTTCGAATGGAATCGCCCGACGAAAAATTATTGTTTAATATTTTCGCAGGTACGTGTTGTTTTATTCTAGCGTCCAAGCGCTGTGTCGTTCTACCTATGTAGTCGCATCCACAACTACATTTAAAACAATAAATAACTGAATTAGTATGGTGGGGAGGTAGAACATCTTTACACGCAGATGAAAGGACAGACCTAGTTTGAAAAACAACACGGACGTTCGCTGCAAAATAACATTCTCGTGAACTACATGAAATCTGCTTGGCAAAGGACTCACTAATCTTACCCAACCACGGTAAACGGTGATAGACCGGGCATTTACTAACCATAGCAGGCTTAATTTTATTAAACATTACAGTCTTATCCCGAATAACCGATTGAACAAGGTCCAACGGATAACCATTGAACCATTGTCCACAAAGATATCAGTTAGACAACTGATTTCATCTTCAACGGTGTTATCCGAGCAGATCATTAAAGCCCTATGGGTCAGAGACCTAATCAAATTAATCTTCTGTCGCCTAGGACAAAAAGAGTCCCATCGGGTATAAAGACCTGTAAAGGTAGGCTTCCTTTAAACGGAAGTAATAAACACGGACCAAAACGTCTAAGAAAGGCAATGAACCATTGACCTCCCTATCTACCGTAAATTTAAGGGCCGGATGAACACCGTTGAGTAGGGAGAAAAAGTGATCAACTTCCGATTCATGAGAAAACACACAAAAGGTGTCATCAACATAACGAAAGTAAACTTTGGGTTTGGAAGAACCTGACAGAAGCCTTTCCTCATAAAAACCCACAAAAATGTTAGCCAAAACGGGGCCCAACGGAGAACCCATCGCCACGCCGTCAATCTGACGATACATAATATTGTCAAAGCTGAAATCCACAGACATAGTAGCAAATTTCATGAGTTCAACGAAAACATCTTCAGGTATAGTCGGAGGAGTTAAATTACTGCGATATAACATATCACTGCAAATATTAATAATCTCAGGCAAAGGAACACAAGTGAAGAGGCTGCAGATGTCAAACGAACACATAAATCCATCAGTGGCATCACAATTCCGAATGAATTGGGAAAATGTAAACGAATCCTTAATAAAGAAATTACTATAACGCTGCAAAACTGGTTCCAACATTATAGCCAGCCACTTAGCAACTTTATGCTGTGAAGACCCAATCATCGATAATATGGGTCTCAACGGAACACCATCCTTATGAATCTTGGGTAATCCATATAGACGGGGACGAATCGAGCCAGACGGTCTAAATTGCCTTGCCATTTCAGAAGAAAGAACACCACTTTTTACCCATTTGACCAGACGTTTCTGAAATCGAATTTCCGAAGTCAGCGTAGAGTCATGAGTGTCAGCAGAACCAAGACGTTGAAACTTGGAAGGGTCGTTAAGTATATTTAACATTTTATTAATGTAATCATGGCGGTCCATGAGGACAACGCCAGCCAGATCCTTTATCTGGTTTCGGAATAACCAACGACTGGTTGTTCTTGATGGTTTTTAGGACCATTATACGTATATATATATATATATATATATATATATATATATATATATATATATATATATATAGCATAATGAGAGGCCACGTATACTTTCTTGATATGTATATAATATCTGGATAAAATAAATGAAACAAAATTGGGTGTTTTTTTTATGAAAGTATTTATTTCTGTGTTTTTGTATATATTTATTTATTTAATATTTCAGACCACCTAGGTCTTTCCTCAGAAATCAAATGAGATACTGTGTTTGTGTTTTTGTTTACAGCGTTTGTTTACAGCGTTTGTCGTGAAGCGTGCATGTCACGTGATGTGCAATGCGACTTTGTTTGAATTTTTGGCGGAAGACTGATGATAGTGTCTTAAATGTTGTTTAAAAGGTTTTTTGACCATAACTCAAGAAATATTTCTTAAAATATTTTAACTGTTGAAATATTTATGTAGATTTAAAATATCCACGTGTTTGTTTACCCCTAGTTTATATGTGTCTAATTTTAGAATTCAGTATTTTTCTTTTTTTCTTCTTCGTATGTGTGTTGTACTTAAATTACTGTGTTTGTGTGTTTGTTTTTAGACTCAGACGACACGTGGTGTGGAACGCGATTGTGTTTGATTCTTTAACGGACATCTGGTGTTTTGGTTATTGTTTAAAAAGGATTTTTTACCATATCTAAAGAAATTTTTTGAAGAAATATTTTAACTATTGAAATATTTATACTGATTTAGAATACCCAAGTCTTTGTTTAACCCTAGTTTATATGTGTTTAATTTTAAAATCCAGTATTTCTCTTTTTTTCTTCGTATGTATGTAGTGCTAAAATTTGCGTCTATCAATATACATTTGCAATTATCTATCGAATGTCGTGGTCTATTGAAGTGTTCTGCTACTGGGGAATATGAATTATTTTGTCGTATGTCTTGTTTATAGTTGTTGAAACGAAGCCTAAAGTTAGTTCCAGATTCGCCAATATATCCACTATTAGGACATATTGTGCAGAATAGGTAGTAAATTATATTATTGCTATCACGTGACATGCACGCTTCACGACAAACGCTGTAAACAAACGCTGTAAACAAACACACAAACACAGTATCTCATTTGATTTCTGAGGAAAGACCTAGGTGGTCTGAAATATTAAATAAATAAATATATACAAAAACACAGAAATAAATACTTTCATAAAAAAAAACACCCAATTTTGTTTCATTTATTTTATCCAGATATTATATATATATATATATATATATATATATATATACCAACAATATATATATATATATATATATATATATATACGTATAATGGTCCTAAAAAAGAAAATATTAAACCAAATTTGAAATTTCTCAATAAAATAATGCAAAATAAAAATCAAACAAGAAGAAAGTTAAAATAAATGGTGTAAAAAGAACTTCTGAAACAGATAAAGCTTCACGTTAAGCTAAAAACGAGTCAAATAAAAGAGACTTACGTAAAAGAAAAGAAAGTTAAAAAGTAAACTAAAAATAAGCAGGAAACAGAATAGAAAATAAAAACTGTAGTCTGGTGAAACTAAATTTTAGAGTAGAAAATAGAATAAAATGGAAATAATGCCAAGTGAACGAAATAAAATACACACTCACTCTCCCCTACCTGTCTCACTCACTCACTTTCTCTCTCACACACACGGATTTTATTAATTACATCATATTAGAAATACATGATGTGGATTTAATAATATGTCCTCTTTATCTGTAGGGCTACTCTTATTTTGCACTTTTAGTTTATGCATGGTTCAGTATTAGTTTCATTCATTCTGGATATCGTCTTTGCAAACGTAAGTAATGTGCCAAATATTGTATCTGCAACTTTCAATAACTGATAATCCGACAGTTCCCCGTTGAATTTCTAATATATCTTCATTTATCTTATGACACACAGGAATAAACGTATCCTCTTAGAAATCTTATTTTACTTTTTAACAACTGACAGTTCGGTCTCTGATCAGTATATTTATTTGCTTATTTAACCCATTAACTGCCAAATTTTTTAATGCGCATTTTTGGCCCAGTCAGGTGTCTTAGGAGTTAAAACATCATACAATATTAAAATGTTCTTCGAACAGATGGTACTTTGAAAATTATAACTAATTTTTCAAAAAGCCCCAAATGGTAGGGTTAGGGTAAAAAAATGAAATCATGAAAAGAGAAATTTACTCAGATAAACACATTACAACTGTCTGAAATCTATTTAGATTAACATATTACAAAACTAAAATGAAAAACCACTTATTACAATATCGTTGAAAATATTTAATTTAAGTAGAATTGAATCATAAACATGGGAAATAACCAAAAGGTTTGTGATCAATAATTACTGATACCAGGCCGTCACACAATACACGTGCAAACCTACATTGCATTTTGAACCCTGTTTCCTGGTGTTTTTCTTGCAGAGAGCATATTTTCTTTGTTTACGAAGAGTAGATCTTTCTAGAACGTGTCCAGTCAGAACCTTTCTGATTTCATCTGGCACACGCTTCACTGACTCCTTACCCAAAGAGGGACGACCTAATTTCTTTGAGTCAGATAAAGATGAAATAGTCATAAAGACTGTAATAATTCTTCTTCTGAATTCAAGAATAGGAATGTTATCATTTGCCATACAGTAAAGAACATGAGCGTTCATAACAGCCATATCAATAAGATTCGTGAATACAGGAAAATACTATTTCTTCGCGCGAAATATTGATTCTATACTTATTTATCAGCCAATCAATTTTGTCTACTCCACCCATATGAGTGTTGTAATTAGTTATGCATTTGGGCTGCGGCACATTTACTTTCTTGTTCATTTCTCTATTCCACCGTTTCAAACTTAAAAGTGGTAGTGCAAGTTGAAAGTTGGACAGCATTCTTACACTATTGTTATCTTTCAAAACAGTAACAAATATTTTGTTCTCTGAGTCGAGTCTTCAATTCAATCAAACAATTTGATCTTCAATTCGTTATCAGGAACAAGTGGGCATTTATTTGTGCGATTACTCCTTACAGTTTCTGAAGATAAAACATCTTTCTCAGTTAGTATTTTTAGTAACTCAAAACTTGTAAAAAATATCAAAGTACAATACGTGGTTCGAAGGAGTATGAAGCTGCGAAACTGTATTTAAAACCGCTGCAATACCTAAACCAAACTGTAAATCATGTCCTTCTTTCTGTCCTTTATACAAGTCAACATGAAAACAGTAACCTGTTTTAGGGAAGCATATTTCCCAGTTCTTGTATCCAGATCTTATCGGCTTGCTTCTTATAAATTGCTTCAAACTATGGTGACCGTAATAATGCAGCATTTGTTCATCGATGCTGAGTTGCTTTGCAAAAACGCCAAACTTTACGAATCTTTCATTCAACATTTTATATAACGATGCTTTCCTGAAGGGTTTAGCAATTGCTCCTGTTCCAAGTGTAGTGTTGTTGAAGTGCAAATACCGTTTCATTTCAATGTATCTATTGCGTGACATACATTCACAAATAAATGGAAGTTTCACATCTTCATCCTCACACCAATACATTTGTTCTTGGAGCAAGTGATGATATCCTGTTAGAAGAAGAAATACAACAAATTTTCCCAAGGAATCACATGTGAATGCGAAGTTGTGGCGATTATTTTGAGCAGCATACATGGCACTTTGTTTTACAATATGAGTTACGACATCTTCATCGAAAATAGTCTCAAATGCCTCTACATGGGATTTATCCTTGAAATAGGTCTCTATATTGGTGATTCTGCTATTTATTGCATCAGAATTTCCTCGTTCAATATGAAAGTCTTCTCGTGATGTATTCCACGTTGGTGTTGATTTTGTTTTGCATTTTCGACGTTTAGCTGCAGGTTGAACTTGAACTCTTGATGTTGAACATTCTGCATCTTCTGTAATATTTGAGTGTAATTCTAAAGATCTAGGCACATCATTTGGCAATCTATCACTAAGTTCATTTTGATCAATGTCATTTCATCATACATTATCAGGTGAAAGTGTCACAACATCTATTGCTGAATTATCACCATCAGAAATTTCATTAGCAAAATCAGGACCATTCAATAGATCATTTATTTCATCTAGAGTTAGAAATTTAGTTTTTCTCATCATGAAAGAATCTGAAAAAATAAATCATTTAATTAACACATTGATCTTATAGCACACAAACAGTAATATTGCAAAACTTATAGAAAAATAACAGTAAATAAATTATTTCTCATTGTGGACTATTACAGAGATTTTTGCAATGCTTTCATGCCATGAGCCCCAAATGGGGATCAGTATATAAAGCACATTTATTCCTTATGTTTAATTTCAGTAATTACCATTGTCGTCTTTATGAAAACTAGAATACCAAATATATATGTGTATAAAACATCAAAAAATAATATTCATTAGAAATAATAAAAATACTTTTTAAAATAGTCATTATGTTTCTACTCGTGAAATGTAAAATTACGAGAGAAAGTGTCTTCTATGATTAGTTATTGCTAATAATAAAAACTTTAAAGGCTAAGTGTTGTAAAATATACCTCTGCAAATGCAATGTATGTAAGCAATTCAATGTAAATACAAGGAATAACATGTAGTGAGTTTAAATTTAACAGATTCCCAAATGAAGTTCATGGCAGGTAACGGATTAAGGCTTCTGCAGTGTATGTTCATGCATTCACATTCAAGTCGTTTATACAACTGCTAGCTAATAATTGATAACATCCATTTTTTTCAGTTTTTCGTGTTCTTTTAGGTCAATCTTTGTGGATATGTTAAGATTGTGATTTAATGTTTCTTTCTCTTCGTTTGCGATATTAGCTGTCTTTGTCAATCCGTTCCTTTTATACACTTGTTTAATATGATTTGACACATGACGATCATACTTTTCAGCACATATTTATGTTGTGGAAATCCCATTACAATAATTTCATATTTAATGTTTATGTTCCCCACAGCCAAAGCCTGTCAAAGGTAAACTAACGGAAGGTATTAGCCAACAAATAACACAATCAGCGGTCGAGTGTACCAGAACGTGCATTGGATTTTTTGCATAAAAATTAGCATTTATAATATCGAAGACCAATAAAAGGTGTGTAAACACCAATTTCTATACATTTTATATGCATATTTAAGTATAGCGTCGTACAAGGAATGTGATTAACTTATAATTTTAAAAGTATTTACAGGAACGCGTAAATATCTAGCCGCTACTGCAATGTAATATGTAGTTTGCTATATTTAAAGGAAGTTCTAATATGAATACAATACTGATCTATCAAACTCGAATAATTTCAGACTGCTATTTGATTTTTAATAAAAATGATGAAATTGTATTTCATTCACTTCGCATTAATTCCCGAGGGAAAGGGCATCAATCAATCTTCATTCAGCCATTGATTGGATAGCAGATTGAGGAAGCTTTTCTTGGTGACAGTCCCTCTAAGAGAACAAACATTCTAAATTCCAACCTGAAAGGGTATGTTGGTAAATTTCATGACACATTCTTTATCATTTTTCTCTTATTAATTCTTCCAAAATGTGTGGGTGTTTAAAGCAAGTTCTGGATGTTCATTTCTAAAAATGGACTGTTGGATACTTATAATTTGATAGGTTTGGTTGGAGACCATAGGAAGATCTTCAGTGAAGATTATAGTCCTGATGAGAAAAGTTTTCTAAGCACTTTCGGATTTCATAAACCATTATCAATTTCATTGTTTAATATTTGTTTTAATAAGATTATATCTGTGTCGCTGTTTTGTGGTTTTGGCATATCTTGTTTTCCTCCTTAGGTGGGTGACATGTCGTGGTTTATATTACATCACCAAACGTCAGTTACATGATTTGGTGCCTGAATAATTTCAGAGATATAATTATAACCTAATGTTGATTTTAAATTTTCACTAGACAATATTCAAACTGTTTAAGTGAAATCGATTATAAAATGAAGTGCATTGACAACAAAATGTTAAAAATAAAAAGTTATGTAAAGTGAATACTGTTACTTGATTAGGTTACAAACTTACACATACGAATACACACACTTGGTGGCTGTCGTCTCGTTTTCGAGTGTGACCACCCCTTGAGTTTTACGTTTTCCCCTCTTTCCTTCCTTACTTCAAGTTTATGCACTCGTAGATGACTTTTTAAACCCGGCCAGTTTTAAAACAGACTGGACATTGTCGATAGTTTTGGTTCACATGAATGTTATTTTTCGGAACAGCAGATTGGACATATTTGCGCAGATGCCTTTCAGGTGGCTTTTGATGGTATCAGTTTGTAGTGGGATAAGAGTATCCCACTACAAACTGATACCATAAACAGTTTAAAAAATCCTGCGAATTTTAAAATTAAAATATTGTCTTAATAGGACTCGCCTGGATTATACCAAGTGATTACTACCTCTCTCTCTCTTTCTCTCTCTCTCTCTCTCTCTCTCTCTCTATATATATATATATATATATATATGTGTGTGTGTGTGTGTGTATGTGTGTATTTGTGTGTGTATATATATATATATGTGTGTGTGTGTGTGTTATATATATATATATATATATATATATATATATATATATATATATATATATATATATATATATATATATATTAATATTTTGTTTAAACGTATGTTTAAAGCCGAAGTTTGACAGCGATAAATGACCAACAATAAGAAAATGTATTATCAAACATAACTTTTATCTTTCGAGAAAGGTCGATCCCGCCTCTTTCAAGAACATTTTCAAGCTGAAGAAAAAGTGAACAAGCTGTTACCGAATATCCGAGCAGACATGCAACGCCAAATTGCAACAATAAAACTTTTCTCATGACGTAGTGTAAATATGTATAAGAGAATGGGATAAGAATTTATGCTCGGTTGTAATCAGTGCGTTCACTTCGAAGCAAACGTTCTCAGGAAATGATTTGTAAAGAGATAACGCACTCAATGTTACTGAGTATATCAAACTCACTGTCTTCCTTCTGTTAAAAGTATAACTCTATATACAGGGAATTAAATTTTAAGACAAGATTATCAGAGAAAAATGTAAGACAAGATTATCACAGAAAAACAATAAAAAAATAAAAATTGCAATTTCAGTGGAAGATATCAACTGTAATTTATGAATGTTTATCATATCAGTTAATTTGTTAATTAATGCAAAGTATTCATCAGCGCATTTAAATCAGGGAATGTTTAAATTGTTACTTGCATTTTCTTAGAATCTATAATTGCAAAAAAATTTTAGCTGAAAATTAATTTTTCATGGTTTAATTGATGATAGGACATTCCTTTTTTTATTTGTTTCTGGGATTTAATTCTTCTTCTTCTTCTTCTTCTTCTTCTTCTTA
The DNA here is from genome assembly GCA_964036315.1 of Acanthosepion esculentum. Taxonomy (NCBI): domain Eukaryota; kingdom Metazoa; phylum Mollusca; class Cephalopoda; order Sepiida; family Sepiidae; genus Acanthosepion; species Acanthosepion esculentum. The sequence continues at coordinate 1,334,346 of OZ038477.1, forward strand.
TTATTATTATTATTATTATTATTATTATTAATAATAATAATAATAATAATAATAATAATAATACCGTAAATATACAAATATTTAATGTGAGGCTGATATAACCGTTACCAGTGTAGCGACGAGAATCGGTGAACAGTTTTCGAACTGCATGTTAACTTCGCTCTAATTTTAGAGTAGACACAAATATAATTAATTTTTCTGATGAAATAAAAAGATGAATCTATAATAATAAAACGCAGTGTTCGTATGTCTTTCCGTCCGTTTTTTGATATCGGCGAATCATAAACAACCAGAAGTAAAAGATATTAAATACTATAGTTACACGCGATTAAAAATTAAATAAGTTATTTAAAGTTAAATTTAAATATCGAACAGAGCGAAATGTTTAAAAAAGTTATTTATTAAATGTTTAAATTTACTTTTCCTCACAAATGAAATTGTCTAATTACTGCCGTAATTAAAAATTTAAACGCGACATGTTACTTTACATATATCATTTTTCTTTTTTTTTCTAGCGCGCGTACTGTGACGTATTCGAAATATTACATCGTTCGGATTCCCTAATATCTTTTAAGAATGACTTTGTGTGAAGGGATCATGAAGAATGTGGAAAATAAATATTGCGCGCAAAATAAATGTAAACCAACTACAGAGATCGGTTGCGTATACGAAGAAAAATTATGCCGAATTAATAAAGATAAAAAAAATTATTATTTCTAAATTCTTATACCTTTTACGTACCGAAAATGACTGAAAATCCAAAATTCCTCCGCAGGAGCTAGCCTAAAATCTACCTGATGGTGGGTTTCTAGGCTAGTCAAGAATAAAATTTTAAAACGTTACAAACTAAATCAAGGTCTGGACACTAAATTATCTACGGAAATTAATACGAAAATGTATTGTGAAACCCGGCGTATTACTTCCACCTTAAAATCTCTCAGTAATATATATAGAATATATGCTTTTGCAACAGTACTCCATGCACACTACAACTTTTCTACTTCAACTTTAGAAGGATCTATAACATTTATATTGAGAATAGACAAATTCAAATTGAAAATGCTTATAAACGTCTAACGATGGTGCCGGATCACGAGGAGATAAGACGGCTACAGCCAACGGCAGCATAGCTCATATAGAGAGAGTGACGGTGAATACTAGCAATTGGTCCAAGGCTACTCATCCTACCAGTTAGGCAATATTGATATGATCACCAAGTGACTGCAGGCTGTCGTCGAGACAGCCAAGGCATGTCTGCACACCCATCTCCTGTGATGGCTATTTCTCTTTTCGACTATTTAAAAGATCTAAAGTTCGGGCGGTCAGAGAGAAGACAGTACTGCTTACTTTCTCACTCTTCTTTTCACTACGACTTCATACAGTCCCACTCATCGTGTCTCCGCCTCCGAACAGCAGAAACATGTATAGGCCAACTGTACTGCCGCACCTTCGAGACGAACGCCGCGTAACTCTGGCCGTCCGTTCATTTTCAGCAGCACAGAGAACACAGCCTGCCGGCAACAACGACAATTGCGCCGTCTGTCCAACACGCTGACTAACCCAACGTTGCCACCAGCCTTGTGCGTTTGCGAACAGTTGTCGAGCTATTTCCGGCACATTGTGAACAAGAATATTTTAATCTGAATCATCACGCTAAACTCGTGTGACGACTTTTGCTTTTTGCCAACAATTTAAACATGTAATAGAAACGTTCATTGATTGAAATCCTTCCTTTGGTTTGTATACGTTTGAGAGAAGTTGATACCGAACACCTTCGAACCGTGACACGGGATGAATTTGCCAAAAACCAGATAGAATTTTTTTATAAACAGATCAATCAGAAAGCAATGATATGTCAGGATAACTAGTGTTCCCTGTTGGGGTGTAGTTGTTAATGAACCAATCTGGCTAATAATTTCTATTTCAAGTTGGTTTAAGTCAGTCCTCTATTCCTACTTCATCAAAATTATGTTTCTCTATAATTTCTTCATTGTATACTTTTGATAACTCAACCTTTTATATTTAACTTTAATAATTTGATTTTCATATTAAGTGAAATTTCTAAATACATTAATTTCCCAAATTAAAATTTAACGGCTTTAAATTTCAAAACACCAGCATGTGGTTGATAAAACCTACATTTCCCATATCATCTTATATAAATTCCATTTTCTTATACGCTATTCAATTTTCTTACATAATCTGAAATCCATTAAAATAATCTTCGTCCGAATGTTTTCTTTCGTATTCCTCTTGACAAATGTATTCATAGCGGACCACACAGACTCAGTCTGGTTCAACATGGGATTATATTGCTAGTCATTAAATTAATACTCACTCACTATTCTTTCGATATTGGAGTGAACTGGTCTATTGAGTAACACTAGAAGAACAGGTCACGTGTCGTAAAGGCTTTTCCTAAGCATTATTTCAACCACGTTTCTGCATTTCTTTTCTTAAGGTATATTTTCATATTCGTTGCTAGATCAATCCAATATTACTTATATCACGTGTCAGATGTATATTTCCGCCGTTTACATCAGTCTCTATAGTTGTGTTTTGAGTCTCATTTTCTTCTCTTCTTCTCTTCCTATTTATATGGAGGTTAAACTTTCATTGATTTGATTGTCTTTATGTCACACTCTATGGGTTATTTAATGCCGAAATCTAAATGTTTTCAAAGGAATTTTATACCTTCAACTACAGACATTATTTACCTAATTGTATACTATGCAGGATAAAAGTGTGATTTATAGATTTATTATTTTAGGTGCTATATATTTTGGTATAAATCTGTATTTTTAAGGTGGACCATTATGTTGACAGTTTCAGTATTTTTAAATAATTCTTTTAGATTGTTTTCTTTGTAGTATTTATGTCTTACAAGCGAGTTATGTGAGTATATTCAGTTAAAATGTGTTCCCCGTGAGTGCAGCTTCGAATACTGTACATGTTGGTTGATCTTATTCTTCAGCCAGTATGAACGTGTGAGGAATGGGAGGACCATGTATATTCGAGCAAGGGTTACTTAATCTTTCTCTAAACATTTGTTTCCATTCACCTAGAACTGGTTTGACTGTGATTAGTTTTGTTGTCTGTCCAGCGCCTCTGCTATTTCTTTTAAATGTAAGAGTTTCCTTTTTTCATGCCCGTATAAAGTATCTTAATCTTATAATCAGGGTGTTTCTTTTGTGAAGATATTGCGGATTAATCTGATTGGTCATTTTTCTAATTACTATGTGGCTTGGGATCCAGCATAGGACTATTTCCTTACTGTCGGATAATGGACGCAACCTGAATAGCAATTTCACCAGCAGTGGGTTGTCAAGTTTTTTCGTTTTCCAGATATTTTTCTTGTCATTTCACAATATGTTTTTGGTTTGTACAAAAATTTAGTTTGCTGATATATTTTTACCCACAGTCACTTTTGGCCTTTTTATTGCTTTACAGTCCTTTTTTTAATTTAGTTTATAGTTCATCAGATTGGTGGCTGTTGGTTCTTTGTTGAATCTTCTAAATGCTGTTTTATGTAGTCTAATTATTTCGTTACATTTATCATCGCATCAGGCTCTGTTTCTGTTTGGTGTTTTTTTGTTTTGTTTTTTGACGATGTATACTTTTGATATGGCTAATTAGAGTTTACATGAAAACTGCTGTTGTTTCTATGTTATATTGACTTAGCTTGTAATTTTCCCCAATCTGTCTTGCTTAGCCTCAATCGGAGTGAGTGATTATCGATATCCTCAATGTTCCTCTGAAAATCGTCGTACACACTCCAGCTGAATCTGGACAAATTGGTCGATCACACACAGCTAGGTCAATCGCTGATAGTCTTGAAGTTACTGGATTGATGTATATTAATATTTGTAGTTGAGTAGATCATTATCCATAATATTTTTGTTTGTCTCCTTGGATCTCCAGGTGTTACTGTGATTATTTTATTCCGATAGTAGAATGAAGGTATTGGGTAATTGCTTTGTCAGATCTTCCAGATCGTCTACGTATATTTGGTCATTCGTTTGGATATGAGCATATGCTGACTGTTCTGTACAAAGTATCTCTTACGGCACCTGCCTGTAATTATTCTTGTAGGTGAATTTTGGTCCGGCGTATGTCATTTTTTATAAGGGCGGTTACACCTCCAGTGATTCCGTGTCACGAGTTGATAATGTGATTGCATTGTATTATAATATTAATGTTGTCTTTTTTATAAAGGTTTCTTGGAGTCAAATGACATCAGAATCACATGATGGTAAGAGCACGGGTAATTTCTTGTAATTAGGCTTTATGCGTCGACAGTTCTATTGGATTATTCCATATCATTATTTTACATATGAGGATATTTGTATGTGGCACACGACGGAAGAGGTTGTAGAAAAGCTGGTCAACATTGTCTATTCCAATCCTTGCTAATCTGAATGACGATCCATTGGCTCTGAGAAATGACACAGCTACATAAAATCATCCGTCTCCATTCAATCCGAAGTTATTCTAAAATGCTGCATTTTCCTAGATAGCCTAATAATACATCCATGTTTAAAGAAATTACTGAATATGTACAAATATTGTTTTTACTTTTACAAAAATATTTTTTTTAAATACCCATTTAACCAAAATACAATATAAACTAAACATTAAAACAAATTAACTCTATGTTAGTGAGGAACCGATCAACAAACAAAAATGAGAATATATTTTCCCCACAGAAAGAATAAAGAAGTTTCATCTCTAGTGGAGAAGGAGAGATGAAAACAGTTTGGGAGTGGGAAAAATGTAAAAGGCTGATTCAATCACGATAAATAAATCAAATGAAAAAAAGGAGGAAATAAGAAATATTGAACAAGAGGAGAACAAAAGGACAAAGAGAGAACGGCAATCATGCACATTAACTTGGAGAACAAAAGAGACAAAGTTTAAAGAGGCTGAGATCAGCTAAGAAGCGCCCCCGCTTTGAGTAGCGTTGTGACAAATGTTGCGATTATTTAATATCCTTTGTTTTGTTTTTTTGTGGCCTTCATGAATTTTCTCTATGATCTCTAATTTAGTCTTGTGAGGGTCAGAAGTGGTCCGGGAGTTATTTATTTTGAGATTTGTTACACCAATTGGTGAGCCATTAAATTTTTGTTTAATGGGGTGAAATTTAGGGGGCGATTGTTAAAACTTATATAGATGATATGTGAGTATTATATATATAATAATAATGTATGCGTTACACACACAGGCCTGATGATTACCTTTGGTATGAAGCAGTCTGTTGCTCTGAATGTTGACTTGCATGTTCACTTTTATATTTGCATACGCTCTATCTCTGAAACTGAGGACTTTATCCCATAAATATAGCATAACTTAAAACCATATTTCTCCACATATATATATATATATATACATATATATATATATATATATAGTTGGATTAATATGAGTTTATGACCCAGGGTTTCACGATTTTGCGATCGTCAGACAAACTGATTAATTTGTAAATTTTGGATTTATATGGGGTTGCGTATATCGGTGTTATGGAAGCGGGAGTAAAAATTGTCGTCTGGATGCCACTCATACTTGTACACACATACAGATATGTCCGTACACTCATTGACGTACGCAGACACACGCACGCTCACTAACCGGAGCTCACACAAACATAAACATACATTATATGTTGTTGTGTACATACGTACGCAATTGATTGTTCTATTCAATGTTGGATTGTGTACCAAATATTTGTTTGATTGTTGCGCTGTCAACGCGCAGACCGTTTTTCTATTTTTGTCCGCTGAATAATATTGTCTCGCACGCACGTATATACGTAGGATGGCGACTGTGTAAGAATATGATAGGTAAAAATTGCTATTATTTTTCATATTTTAAGCCTGTTATGTTATTATTTTAAAGCCGGTTAATTGCTTGTTTTTTGGCGATTACGCGTATATAAATGGTAGAAATTCCAAGTTGTAATACTTATTATTTATGCGTTGGCATTTATTTTGCTGGGAGAGAGAGAAGTAATTATAAATGTGGGCTGATACGTTAATGGTAATTGCGGACTAATACGGCAATAGTAATTGTGATGTGGTAGTAATGTTGGTGTGAGGAGCGAGTGATAATAACAATATAATATAATAACAATATAATATAATATTATATATTATTATTTATATATTATAATTATATATACACATTTCACACACACATACGAATATATATATATATATATATATGTCTGTGTGTGTGTGTGTGTGTGTGTGTGTGTGTGTGTGTGTGTGTGTGTGTGAACATTGAAGTCAACACTCAGGGGCGAGAGACTGTTTTATGCTGGACGCAATCGACAAGCGGCCTGGCGATTGTGTCCAGCATAAAACAGCCTGTCGCCTCTGAGTGTTGACTTCAAAGTTCACTTTTATATTTATATTTACATACGCTCTATCTCTGATATTGAGCACTCTATCCCATAAATATAACACACCTTAAAACTATATTTCTTCATATATATATATATATATATATATATATATATATATATATATATATATATATAGAGAGAGAGAGAGAGAGAGAGAGAGAGAGAGAGGAAGAGAGACATAGAGACAGAAAGAGGGAGAGAGATTTCTAAAAGCTGGATTGTTCTCTTCACAGATCACTTAGTATCTTGAATACAATCTTCCTCCATATGATTTGGGTCTTTCCCCCGACATTTTAAACATATCAGCACCACTTTTGTGGTGACTATATTTCTGATATATGAAACCCGTTAAGAGATTGGAGAAGGATTTTTCAATCCTCCCGATCACGTATCCAATTTTCATTCCTTTTGTGATTTGGGATTTATTAAACGCTAAAATGTATGAATGTGTTTGAATTTTTTGATCGTCCCTTTTTATGCTTCTCCTTCTCAAGTTGTTGACATCTTGCATTCCGAAGGCTGCATTTATTTCCTCTGATGTAGCCAGGGCAGACCTCTATTTTCAGTAACTTCCTTTGAGAAGTCAAGTCTTTCGTGTGGGTAAGCTTTACATTGTAAATTGTAAAAAAATGCTATTTATGTTTCTTATTGTTCACGTTTCTCTCTTTTTTCACTGTTCAAGGATTTGCATTGCTGGTAATTATGTTTTTCTATTAAGAATGGAGACATATTGGCCAGAGGTGTTTCCCCTGGAGATATAATTATGATGAATGTAGGAAATTCAGTTCTGAATTCTATCAGAGAGATGCCGTCTGGGTTTTACGTTTGAGTTTGTCAGGTGATTTCTCTTTTTTTTATTTTGTCCTGTGATCTACCAGCCACCACAGATGATTACAATTTATATTGGGCTGTCACTAAGGGGGTTAACACGAGGATACACTGACCAGTATTGTCATGAAAGGACTGCTGAATTTCATATTCAGGACCCCAAAAATGATGTCTTAATAGGAAACAGTGGTCAAAGTTTCTTTTTCTTCTCGACTCGATTGTCACTCAGCCGCCGCCTTCTAAAAATATTAAAATAATGAATGTATGTTGCGGCATTCACCCTGGATCGGTTAAGCCGGCTCCTTCCAAGGAATTCACCGCGTCCGGAACGAAGGCCGACCAAGCACGGCGATCCGTCGCCAATGCTGAAACGAGCGACATTCCCGATTCCAACGGCGGTGAATTCTTGAAACGGAGTAACAAGGGAGTCTGAACTTCACACGCGGTCCCCACACCTCGCGTGCTATCCCAGTGGAGGGAGGAATATGCTCTTACTTGCCGCAGAATTTCCACAGACGCAGGAGTAACCAAGAGGCCGCCGGATGCCGGTGCAGACGCTGAATGGTTTTGAATTCAGAGTTGACCTTCTCCTAGACCAGTTGCCATCCAAGGCTATAGAACCCAGTCTGTCCTGCTATTTACCCATAGTTGGAGGGAGAAGAAGAGGATTCATACCTTTCCCAAGGTAAGTGAATGTAACGGATTCGGCTGGAATTCGAACTCGGCTCTACGATTCCTCAATCCGAGTCGTTATCCATTACTCCACCGTGCCTCCTATTTCGGTATTGGGCCTTTATAGTTTGGTATTGGGCCTGTATGTGATCATTTTGTGACAGATTGTCGGCCTTACTTATATGTACTACGGTTTAATATTACCATCCGGTTGATCGTATCTAGGGTATCAGACGGCTCGTCTAGCAAAAGATCATTGAGAAATGTTGCTTGTCATATGACCAATTATACACCCGCGTCATGGACGGCTGAGCCACGCGGTTTATACGCGATTCTTAATGTCAGAGAATTACGGGATCGACACCCAGAGCAAGCAGGCGTCACCCCCTCTGCAGAAGTGATGTATATAATATGAACACATTATTTACAGTAACCAAGGCAAAAGTGTAAGTAATAGAAGCCGCCTCCCAACAAATCCTAATTGCTGCTGACGTATCAGTTAACCAGACGAAAATAATGAGGGGTTAGATAATCATTAAGGTTTTCACTCTAAAAACAATCGAAATTTGTGAAAGGTGTCACGCAACTATTGAAAATGTTTCTACCTATAGTGTAAGAGACTGGGAATTAAAAAATAGATAAAAAACGCTGATGAGCATACGGGTTAACTTAGAATGTGTTAATGGAACATAAAAATGAATCTAACTCGCTACGGATATGTTACCATAATTCAATCTGAAGAATAAGAATCCCGAGGCCTCACTGAGTAGCAATATTAAGTGAGTGATTCCTCATCGTTATCAAGGTATTTCAAAACGGGTGCTCAAGGTTAAGAAGAGCGACACTTCTGCTTCGTTATATTGGGTGCAACTTTCCAGTGCCGGAAAGGGGGTATTACGCTACATCAAATCTAGACAATCTAGACAATCTCAACGCACGGCATATATAGACTACCTTCAGCAGGGTGGAGATAACATATATCCTGAAGTTACAAGAACTCGAATTAAACTAACTACTTCGGAAAACGGAAGAGGTACAACAGAGAATTGGTGAAGAAAGATGGTGTAGATATGAGAAGCACAAATTTCAGCAACCCCTTTAAGAAAATCTGCATCCAAGTCTACACACACAGTGATATCACGGCCTTCTCCCTGACCTATCTGGCTGGAAGTCTGGACCCAAACCAGAGACCAAGTATCTCTCAGGATCCATTCATCTAACTAGAAGAAAAAGGGATAAGAACCATCCAAGAACACGAATACAAGGCAACCGATTGATGTTGATTTATTCTGACAAAATCTACCATCTGGTTTCTTCGCCATCTTTCTTGTTTCAATCAAAAGCACGGTGTTTGCATAGGCAGTGTACCTGGCCAAGGTGGTGTAATCCAGTAGCGTAATATTACGTTGAACCGGATTCAACCGCGAAGGAATGTTTCAAATGAAAAAACGTACAGGAAAGCCTAAAGTGAACGTCTACGACGAATGGAGTGTGTTAATATGAAACGTTTAGACCTTACTCAAATCACTTCCACTAACGCTCGGGAGGACGCCTTGAATTAGGGGTCTTAACTAGACTTTTGGTACAATCAAGCGTAAAAAAAGAAAATTTTCTTGATCAGTCATGTACTTCTCAACACAAACAGACAATCATACGTAGGACATCCTGAAACTGGCTGGCTAAGATATTGTATAACATCTTTAAGTTTGTATTTAATATCTTGAAAGGTCGAATATCACTAATCCTGTCTTAATGTTTTTTAGCTTTGCACATTAACTTAATCCTGTGAAGCGTAGATATAACATAATCCTACCAATATCCTCGCTGTACTTAGATTAGTACCTGTCCAAGTAATCTTTCTGATCGAATAACGATTTGCTAAATTTCCATTAACTTTCCATCGTAATGTTAGATCTTACTAATTTTAAACTAACCCCTATTCTCAGTAGAAAATACCGAATGAAAATTTAGGCAGCCTAAAATCCCTACATCAACCCCCATAATTAAAACACGCGCAATGTAATTGCAATTCAATTATGAAGTCAAGCTGCTCCTATCCAAGTCTAGTTCATACTTCTAAAATGATCGACAAGATAAAATTTGTCGAGAAAGTCGCAAAATAGTTCATAGTCTCGAGCAGTAAGCCTGATCTCTAGTACGGATAATGTTCATTCTGATATGCGAGAAAATGCAAACGAGTCTCTCTCTCTCTCTCTCTCTCTCTCTCTCTCTCTCTGCGAGACTAATTTCAGGACTTTCAGAGCTTCGATGTCGTGTTAGGTTGTCTCGCTGTATCACTTACAACAGTGTAGTGAGTTCAATCCTCACTGGGTGCTCCATACTTTCGGCCTTATACCACGTCTAAGCCATAATATTCAAATCAGTAATAACATGCCCAGGATATTCGCACTAGAAAACCAGAGTTCTATCGCAGTTTAACTCGGTTTACTCCTCCGCATTGAATATGGTTGGTGAACGAACACAAAAAAGGCTGTCCCATTTGTTCTTGACTAAAACTTTATGGTAAGATCGAAGGAAAAGCCGCTGATGTCCCAAGCAAATGTAAGTCTTAGTGCTCTACGCAGGTGGGGAGTGGAAAAAACCAGAACTTCCTTTTCCTAATTTTCAATGACATCAGATGATGTCATTATTTCCCTCCTTAATCAGAACTAATACCTGGCACGCACACGGACCTGATCTAAACACTTATTACTCTTTTTTCGTTCCCAAATTTCATTGGATCCTTAATAAGTTTTTGTTCAACTTTTCTAATGGTGAGCAGAAATGTAAGTACTTTTATTTTTCTATCCTGGCTTTGAACTTTCTTCGCCTGTTAGTGAGATATGAGGCTAAACTCTACAATAAACACTATCATTTCTTTCCTTCCAGCATGTTGGAAATTCTACTCAGTAGTTCCTGTTTTTATGAACAATGGCGAACGTCTGATCCTTAGGAATATCGGTGAATTAGTTTTCCACCACCTTTTGTCATTTTACTAGATGCTCGAATCAGCACCGAATTTGTTAAGGATCTCAACTCACAATTTATTCTCTAAGACAAATGATATGGATTTCGTTCTTCTGGGTGAACAACCGATATATTGACAGTGATTAACACAAATGTCGGTTAAGTTTGGGTAGAGAAATTTAAAGCTTCGACTGTTGGCTTAGATATATGACAGGGTTTAACATTTAGGTATTCTCCATAAGTTGAAGAGTTATGTTACTGCTGGCCGAAATTTTGCTTTGATTCACTCTTTCCTATCAAATTGCAAAACGAAATGTCTTCCAAAACTTTTTCATTGGACGTATTTTTTTCCTAATATTACTCAGCGACTTTCACGAGATCATGTGTGCATTACTCGTATCTGAGGTATTGAGATACGTTTTTGCACCGGTATTAAAGGTTAGTATGATATGTTAGGTAAAGTCAAATTAGAGACTTATCTCAGAATGATACTCAATCTGTCAAATGGAGCAAGAAATGTCTTGTTAATTTTAATGCTTCCAATATGAAACTGCTTCCCTTTAATAGTATGAAAATAAATTATCCTTCCATCAACATGACTAGTGCTAAGATGCAGGAGAGTAACTCATTGTATTTTCTCGGTTTGAAGTTTTCCACTGACATACAATGGAAAGATTATATTAAATTAATTACTAGGTTTGCTTCTCGAAAACTTATTCAACTATGAGCTACTAGACAATTTTTCTCGAAAAAAATCTATCATACAACTTTATGAGTCTACGATTTTTTGCGAGCATCTAGAGATTCCTGACAGAATACAAAGAAAATTTTGCAATGTCTGTGATCTAGATCTGAGAGCAGGACTTCAGTCATTTTCACACTGCTGTAAAGTACCTTCCCTGTGCCTTTTCCATGAATACTTTCATAACTTTGCTGAGGAACCTTCCACGTATGTACTTAGATTGGCAGCTAGGCTTCATAATTTTACTGTTGAAATTACAAGAGGTATACCTAAGTTGCCCTGTCGGTAACCCTGCACCAAATAAGGCCACGTGTTTGTCGTGGGTGGTGAGAAGAAACCTGGGTGTCAGAGCAGTCCATGATCCTGGTATATATTATATAACCAGCAGTACTCACCTTTCGCTCTTCCTTGGGCTAGACGGGCAGTCAGAAAAGCCCGGTCCGATCAATCGGTTGGCCATATTCAAGCACTAGCACTTCTATAATTAAGCCCGACTTTGTCTCACACACTGAACATATAAGGGCACATAACGAGCAAATACCCTACTCTTTATTAAAAAAATGACTTAGAAGCTGGTGGATGAGGGTCAGTCGTGTCGCTGTCTACTGTTTGAAATTAATGGGTCAGATATTTTGGTTACCCAAGGTCAAAATTAACAAGGGTTCAAAGTCCTCTCTTGCCGAGAGTATACTGGTAGATGTATCCCCGTCTTACCCAAGAACCCTTGTTAAATCCCCAATAGTAATTGCACTCTCTGGTGGAACACAGGACATTTGTCCGTTATCGTGCTATTATTGGTCAAGAATATAAGAAACATATTCACCGAAACATCTTCAAAATTATGTAAACAACAATCCGAATCACTAAAACAAAATGCATAAAAATACAAATTAAACTTCAAAACGAAGAATTAAGAAGTACAAAACATTCTTTTGGACAGAACTAAATTAGGTAGTAGTTCTTAAATATCTTCCAAAAGTCTCGGTAAATTTGTTACTAAAATATATGTAATGATATCTGAACGAAGATCAAGTTCTCTGAACTATGGCGATAAACCACTCTCCTATCGATTTCGAAACCGGGTAAACAAAATTCAGACCCTCGAAATTATAGACCGATTTAAAAATCAAACAAAACGTAACCATATGCTCTATAATAATAAATGTCTTCTCTCGCATTTTTCGTTCGAAAAACTTTCTTACGACTTCTTGCGTTCATGTAAACAAAGATTTTCAAAAATATAAGTGCAATGTTAATTCTCCTCTGTCTCTTTCAATCATGCTTTTATATTGTCCTCTCTCATCAATAAAGTTTTCTCGATTCCTATCTCTTGCGTCTTAATGGCTTTATCACCTTGATTTGAGTGAAATTATTAAGAAAAAACTGTTATCAAATGTTCATTCATGGTTTGATCTAAAGCTACAGTTAGGTTTGGCTAATGCGAACGATTTGTTCGTTATTTTTCTGTTGTGAATTATCACTGAAAATATAAGTGGTGTTCGGCTTATTTCTGTTGAATCCTAATATTATACTTTAGCATATATCTGCATTCCTTATTAAAATGTCAACGCAATTCATTTTCTATATTTAAAAGTTTTCGAGTAACTTTCGCTAATAAAAACAGATTGAATCAAACTCTGAATATTTAAACTTGATAGTTTCTTTCAAGACAATTTTAACAGACACATTTCTATTGAGATAGAAATATGATGAATATTTCTTCATTTCATTGATGAGGTTCAAATAATTATCTTGTTATGTTTCCATGGAACCCAGCTAAGATTACGCATAAATCATTCAGTAGACTATCATAGGTTCTGTTGCTTTCAAAATGGTTGATTAAATAAATGAGAACATATTTATATTCAATATTTCATTCTGTTTTATTCTAACTTTTTAGTACACAAACATATATTTGAATCAATGCATTAAACATTAAAGTTTTAGATGTTTAAGGGGTGTTTCTACAGTAAAAGAAAGATTAGGTTCAGACTAACAGACTCCTAAGACATTAGAACGAAGATATTCCATATCGTAACGTCTGTGGTTAAACAAAAAAAATATTTATATATTAAATATAATTAATTTAAATAATAAAATATTTTTTTTTACATTATTCGGACTATTGCCCTCATCTTTATCGCCATATTTATTGCAACATTTCGGCCGTTGTACGCTCCGGTCGTCTTCAGGTGGTTGGAATGTAGAATTGTATCCTTTATTTCGCTCACTGGGATAGACTGTTCTAGTTCCACGTGCCCTGTTTAATGGATGTTAGTTATCAATTATCTTCTGTTAATTCCCCTGTGAAAGTTCTCCACTGCCTTAACCGGGTATTGAACTCACACTCTTTGGGTCCTGTCACTGGATCTAACTAACGCCTTCATCCAGTGACAGGACACAAAGAGTGTGAGTCCAATACCCGGTTAAGGCAATGGATAACTGATTACTGGCATCCATTAAACATGGCACGTGGAACTAGAACAGTCTACACCAGTGAGCGAAATAAAGGGTACAGTTCTACATTCCAACCACCTGAAGAAGACCGGAGCGTACAATGGCCGAAACGTTGTATAAATATGGAGACAAAGATGAGGGCAATAGTCCGAATAATGAAAATTGTGTACATAATATCTCATTTCAGAAATATAGACAGATACTGAAGATTTCTTTTGTAATTTTAAGTTCAGTTTACAATGTTGAATTTAATCCACTTAATTCTGGTTCGAATCCCCGTCATGGAATAGTGTGAAATGCCAGGTTTTACTCAGCAAAATATTATATTTTGGTAAGAAAAAATGGTTTGCCTGAGATTATTGAGATAAAGCATACCAACAAATGTAAAAGTAACATTGCTAATTGTAATATATTTCATTTTGAAAATGATTCAATTACGAATTCAAAAAAATATAAGAAGACTATGGCAAGGTGGAAAACAATGTCAGCAGAATCCATCCAAGAGTAAATTTTGTTTGATGTATAAAGGTTTTGTACATGAAAGACTTTTTAATGATGTGATAGATACGAGTTAGAATCATGTCTGGTTTTATTTTGTACTTGAGTAAAATATTAATAGAAATATTTAATAATAAAACGTATGTTTAAATATGACTGGCTCCTGTGAAATTTGCCTATAGGAATAACAGATTTTCTTTTTTTGTTACCACCTTCGTAGGTATACGACATAGGAATGAATTGATTACCCAAATACTCTCGTTAGCAATTTATTCATAAGCTAATTTGGCATAATATTGTTTTCAGTAAATATCATACGATGGATCAACATTAAGGAGTAACTGGATTCCTGATTTTACTTTTACAGGAAAATGTATAAAGATTGATATTTTCAAATAATATTCTGAAATTTCTTAAGTAGTCATTGTATTTAATTATATAGAAATTTGGTTGACATGACTGACATTTGGAAAACATTTCTTTTCTTTTAATTAGATTGAATGTTTATGTCGGTTGTTGAATTGCTCAATATTTTTTCTATTGAAAAAATTGTCAGAAAGTTTTATAAATTAAAACTGGCAACACATTTTCGTAATATCAAACAAAGCAAAGTAGAATTTATAAATATATTCTATAGACAGAATTAAATTTGCCAAATATTTGTATGAGACCCCAATTATCTTATGACTAATTTCGGATCACATTGCAAAGGAAAGTCAAGATAATTCCACCTTTATAATGCCATTTGTCAAACTGTAAGAATGATTTCTATTATTTATACTGAACGCATTATTGGTAGAAATAATTTTCAACCGAGAAATGTTTACAACTCCTCATAATCATTCATAAAATATGACAATATTATTCATGTGAAAGATCTTAAAAGGATTAAATTAACGAGATAATGTTTGTTCGCGTGAAAATCACATGAAGTAGATTTAATGGGAGCGAATTTGTTATCAGCTGAGAAATATTACAACAATCAGAGCGAATAAATGCATCAAGTCTATTCTCTTTGATTTTCTTTTATAAATCTCCATTGCTTTTTCTTAGACAAATTAAACTTCTAATATTAGAGTATGCGTACATATACTTCATTTTAATCTATATTGCAAATTTTGATAGAAAAATTATAAGAAAATCAGTTACAAAAATAAAATTCGAAAATATACCTTACTATGCCTCGGTGAGATTGTTTTTCTTAGTATTGCAATAGCCAATTAAATGTTGCCTATTTTCGGAATGATTGGTTAACAGTAGGTTACAAAAGCATCTTTAAATTGCATGTTTTATTGCCTGCTTAGATTATCAAAATGTTTAAAAGAGGCCCAGAGCACAAATTTGTTTACTACGTGTGATGTCATAGACACGTCATCTCCAATATGTTGTATTGGGAAATATATGCATACTAATTATAACGATGATTAGACGACGCTTGTTGCAGAAATTATTTTATATTATGTACGCGAAAGTATCGCTGCAGTTTTGTTAGTTGTCGTAGACATATAGCTATCGACCGCTTACCTTATTTACGAGAATTTATTTTTAAAAGCTATTTGTCTGTTTGTGTTAGATTCTCAGAAAGATATGCCGACAAAGTAAATCACTTTGGCCATCAAGTCCAAAGTGATTTACACGTAGGCATTTCCATGGTAGATCAACAGTCAATTACCAGTGATTTTATTGAAAT
Source organism: Acanthosepion esculentum (assembly GCA_964036315.1). Taxonomy (NCBI): domain Eukaryota; kingdom Metazoa; phylum Mollusca; class Cephalopoda; order Sepiida; family Sepiidae; genus Acanthosepion; species Acanthosepion esculentum. The sequence goes on from OZ038477.1 coordinate 1,350,600, forward strand.
ATTTTACTTTACATATTTTATATCTCAAAATGAAGCAACTTATTGATTGTTGGAGTCAAGGTGAGAATTTTTCTCGTCATGCCTTTTAAAATATTGTATTGAATGTTACAATGAAATCGTCTTCCTACTGTTGCTACTGTTGCCGATTTTCGTTTAGGCCTATCAGAAATTATTTCATGCAACAACACTACAAATTTTAGAACATTCCTTCACAAAGTAATCCTAATTTGAACTTAGGCCAGATTGAAATTATCCAGTACATCTTTTTGATTGGTCGCTTAATTCTGGGTAATCAAGTTTCTGATTTCTTTGCAATGTCCGTCATATTCTGCTGAAGTGTCCTGAAGGTCAATTTGCTAAATCTCTTGTTGGTCGATCTGATAAACGATTTGATCTCATACGATGGCCACGATAAAACTGTACGCAAAGGTGTATAATATATAATCAGTTCATTTTGGGATATTGGTACATATTTCGAATTTTCTATTGCCTTCATCTGGTACATAGTTACATTGAATACGCATCTGTACGTTACTTTTACATTTGAAATTAAATCAATGTAAACCTTTGCCTAGTGAATGAAACAGACGTATTAGAACATTTAACACCATTCAATATATAGATAAAATATATATTACACGGTGGAAAATATTTTCAACAAATAAATTTATCCAGTTTCAAAGTCTAGGACAATGAGAAAATATATTCCTCAAATTTTGTCACGTATAAACAGTTTTTTAACATCCACAACACATTTTTCTAAGTCTTTTTCCATCTATAATTAACGGATATTTTTCAACATATGTTATTTTTAAAATGAGTATCTGTATGGATGTATTTTAACATTAGCAACTGAGGAATAATGTTGCAATGAAAATGACACAGTCGTCAAATACTGAGTACATTCAGATAATAATCGATTATATTCTTGGTGATTTATCCGCTTTGCAGACATTTTCAAAATGTATATCACTTAATTTACATCCTCAATATTTGTTGTTTAAATATGTGCAACCATTAAACTGTAGTTCCCTGTTAATTTTATAAACATTTTTAGATTGTTTTTGTCAAATTACAGAGATGCACTAATTCATCAATCGAATGGGAAAATATTTTAGGCAAAGCTATTGCCCAAATTTGAAAATATGACAAATGAGTTTTTTTAACATTTTCTCTTAGCTGAGGCATTTTGAGTATTTAATAGTGAATGTAATTTGCATGAAATAAATTCTAAATAATCCTTTTCAATATGATCATAATTTTCTTCAAACAGAATTAACGAAAATGTGGCATATGCTTTTGCATTTTAAAATTTGTATCTGAACATCAAGAAATCGAAACCTTAGTTTATGATTTTATTTCTAGGTATCATTTTCTAAGCTATTATTCTCTTTTTGATCAAATTTCGATTCCGATATACTCCTGTTAACTTTTGATGTTACATTTAAACTCGTTTTAACTCCTGAAGAAGTTTCAAGATTTTTAGGTGATATATGTTTTTTAGAAAATCCTGTTTCAAATATAAAGACGGCTAAACTCCCGAGATACTTAAAAATTTCAAGCGATCATCTATTAAGAATTCACTTTTAAATATGTCTTGTCTCTGTTTTTCTATGAGAAGCATAACTCTAGATTTCTTTAGCCCCAATGTATCACCAGTACTCCATTTCCAGTCTGATCTGGCTCTTATACAGGTAGAGGATAGCATGAGGAGTCAGGTACTTACTGGTGTAGTACAGCGAGCCGATCATTTTACCTGCATATTTAGCGATGGATTAGGAATTCTACTTGAGGTCGGGTGTGAGTTTTAGGTCCCATATCCTCTCGAGGCACGGGGCGTCCTTGAGGGGACATCCTTTTATTGTGATTGGCTTTAGTTTAGGCTCTGATCGGCGGTGATCGAATGTAACCAGATTTGGAAAGTAATCAGATTTTGGACGTAATGTATGTAACCAACTAGTTCGTATCCCCATTGGGGAGATAGTTTTAGATCGAAAACGAGGACAGCTGCCACTCTTTTATCGTCAAGTCTTTAAAGGTACGCCTGCAGATCGACGTTTACACATGATCGGAGTATATTCTTAGGTAGATCATGTATGTAAATCAGAGGGCTGGTCTGAGAAGTGACCCCGGAGGGACGCTTGTCTTGACCACCCGGGCATAGGGGGTATGGCAGTTAATAACTGTTGTGGAGTTATTTCCACGATAGAACTTGTAGTCGGACTAAATGGGGTAAACGTACAGAAACGTTAGGAACTTGTAATAAAGTGTTACGCAGAGTAATCGAGTTGTGGTCGCTAATCACTTCTCCTCACGACTACCTACTGATTCCTACTTATAATAGGTGGGAGAGTCTATTACCTATAGACTAGGTGTCATCTGATCTGGTTAATGTGCCGTCTGCACGTGAATTTTTCACCTTTCACGAAGTACATCATGTTGCCAATCCGCTTTTCTATTTTTCCACACTCCCAGAATGATTTATTCTGTTTATATACCTTAAAGTATACTTTTTCACCAGGATTGTACTTCTTAACTTGAATACATTTTCCTGTACTTGGTTTTGTCTTTTTTGGTAATAATTTGTCGAAGACAGATCTTACTCGACGTGCAAACATCACCTCGGCTGGCGATTGTGACGCTGGTGTTGCGTTATTTGGGGTAAGTCTGTGTACCTGTAGAAACTTCTGTAGGGCTTCATCTGCAGGTATTTCTCTAGCTTTCTTTAAAGTTCTTTTAAGGGTGTCGACAAATTTTTTCGCTAACCCGTTAGATCTTGGGTGATATGGAGCTGTTGTAATGTGTTCTACATTGTATTCCTTGCAGAAATCTTTAAATTGTTTCGACGTAAATTGACTTCCGTTGTCCGTCACGATTGTGTCTACAACACCAAACCTTGAGAACAATTCCAGCAGGAAGCTTTTTGTACTTTGCGTCGTCGGATTTCTTATCCTTTGTATTTCAGGCCATTTTGAGAAACTATCCACTACTATGATGTAATGGTATCCATTCAGTGGACCTGCAAAATCCACATGCAACCTAGACCATGGTAGGTCTGTTTTTGGCCAGGGATTAAATTTTACAGGTGGTGCCTTTGCAGCCAAAGCACAGCCTTTACAATTTGCTACTGCGTTCTCAATATCCCTGTCCATATTTGGCCAATATACGAAACTTCGCATTAGGCTCTGCATCCTGCCTGGATGACCAGTATGGAAATCCTTTAAGATTTGTTTTTGAAGTGTGTATGGAATTACCACACGTTCCCGATATAACAATACTGAATCGCATAGCGAAAAACACATTTGTTATGTACTGGTCCCTCTTGGCTATTTTCTCTTTCACCTTCAAGATATATTCGTCCCTGGTGGCTTCTTTTATTTTTTCTAGAGTTACCGGAAGTCCCCGAACTGCATTACACACGGTAAATTTCAGGTATTCTTCCGATTTCAGTGAAGCAATTACCGTGTCTTCTAACGGTTCGCTCATTTTAGGAATTAACCTGGACAGCCCATCCGCACAGCCAAATTTATTGGATGGTATGTACTCCATGCTGAAGTTATAATTTAGTAATATTGTAGCCCACCTTTGTAGTCGGTTTGCTGTATGCTTCGGCAAACCCTTTTTCGATCCAAAAATCGAAATTAGAGGTTTATGATCGGTTTGTAGCTTAAAATGTCGACCGTGGAGAAAACGGTGAAATTTCGCTACTGCAAATATTATTCCGAGCGCCTCTTTCTCTATCTGAGAGTAATTCTTCTCAGCCGGAAGTAGTGCTCTAGAAGCATGAGTAATTGGTTTTACCTGACCATCTGTCATTTTGTGTAAAATACACGCTCCTGTTCCATACGCACTAGCATCGCAAGCTACTATGATTTCTAACTCCGGGTTGTAGTGGGTTAGAAATAATTCCGAGGTTAATGCTTCCTTTATATTTTCAAATGCTTTCTGGCATTCATTAGTCCACTTCCAGGGTTTTCCTTTCTTTAGTAGTTCATTTAATGGTTTCCGCAGATCATACATTTTAGGGATGTATATTTGGTAATAATTAGTTAGTCCCCAAAAGCTTTGTAAAGTTGTAATATCCTTCGAAGCCGGCATGTCTTTTATAGCCGCTGCTCGCTCTGGGTCTGGCCTTCTACCATTCTTATCGATGATCTGCCCCAGATATTTCACTTTCTCCATGAAAAACTAGCATTTAATTTCCTTGAGTTTAAATCCAAACTCCTGTATTCTGGAAACTACTGCATTGACATGTTTCACGTGTTCTTCCATACTTGTACTTCTCATGAGGATGTCGTCTAGATACACCACTGCGAAATCTAAACCACCCAACATCGAATCCATTACTTGTTGGAAAATGGCGGGGGCGACCTTAATCCCAAAAGTTAGTCTGTTAAATTTATACAGACCCCGATGTGTGTTAATAGACAAAAGTTTAGACATTTCTTCCTCTACCGGTATTTGCAGATATGCATCGCTGTGGTCTATCTTCGAAAATATTGTGCCTCCACTGAGCTTTGCAAATATTTCTTCCGCTGTTGGTAGAGGATAGTTATAGTCTTTGAGTGCTGCATTTAACCCCATTGAAAAATCTGCACAAACACGAATGTCTTTAGACTTTTTTTTCACGTATACCGTCGGAGCTGCCCAATCACTGTAGTCAACATTTTTGAGTACACCGGATTTCTATAATCTGTCCAATTCTTTATCAATCTGTTCTATTGAGGCAAACAGAACATGCCTTTTCTTTTTGAATACCACCTGAGCGTTTTCTTTTAAAAAGAATTTTGCCTCCATCTTGGTACACGTTCCCAAGCCCGGCGAAAAACAGTAGGAAATGTTTCCTTTAGTTTCTCTATTAACTTTTCGGCTTTGGAATTTATAGTTTCTACCTTGTAACAGAAAGAATTTATCGGTAGATCCCATAACTGAAACTCCGTTATCCAGTTCGTACCGTGTTATTTTCCATGACAAATAGCTTGACTTTTCGCGTTTTTTTATTTAACGTGACGTTTGTAACAATGTCTCCAATAAATTGCATTTTTTCTCCCGTCACTGACTTCGCGATTTTCTTTGTCTTCATTAAAGTTGGTTTCCCCAACTTCTTCCACGTATGCAAATTTATGATAGAGAGATCCAAACCAGTGTCCAGTTGCATTTTTATTTTTTTATTGTTTATTTCGACGGTAACGAATTTTTGAGTTATTACATCATTTATCTAGTTGGACTTTAGTTTCCTTATTTTATTGCCCTTATTTTTTGAATGGCAATGTGAATGTGTGTGCCCAACTCTTCCACGGTTGAAACATTTTTTATTTCTAAAATTGCAATATCTGTACCAGTGTAATTCACCGCAAGCAAAACATGGCTTCGGGAGCTTTTGTTTGTTTTTAACTGGTATTTTTCTTTCTGCAATTTTACTATTCTTTTTGTCAGACTGACTTTCTTTTTTGTACCACATTTTCCTTACATGTGAAACGCCAGACTGTTCTATCTTTTTAGCGTCTTTTTTTACGCTAACATATCTTGTGCAGTCTTCTGCCAAATTCTGTACTGTAATACTTGGATTGCTTTCCAATTTTGCCAGTACTAGTTTTCTTAACTCTGCGTCTTTTTCTGCTATCAGACCTTGAATAAAGACTAAGCACTTAAAATTGTCTGCGCTTAGCTCTGCTAGCTTGAATTCTTCACAATGCTTATTCACATTGGCTGCGTACGTTATATAGTCATGTTCGTCATCTTTAATCAAATTCAAACATTTCCACCTCTTGTGGAACAAAGATGTCTTTTGACTAAATAGCTCGCTTAATATATTTACCGCCTCGGTAAATGTTAATTCGCTAGTTCTTTTCGGTAAAATGTAATTTACCAATTTGTTATGCTCAGCAGTTCCTAATTTACTTAAAAGAAACCTAACCTTCTTTCCTTCCGACCACAAATAGCAGTCCTCGTTATATACGTCTGTATATTTTTTTAAATACTCTTGAAAAGTTACCTCTTCATCTGGACTGTACGTGAATATTTCAATAGAATTCCATATTGTATTCTCTGGTAAGGAATCATTTTGTACACTTTTCTCTTTCCTGTTCTCGGTTATTTCCAGAATTTTTCTTTGAAACTCCCCATGCATTTGTTCCATTTTATGTTGGAATTGCATCTGTCTATTGAAAGTTTCCTCCTGTAACTGCATCTGGAATGTATTCTGATGTTGCAATATTTTTGTTTGCTGTTCCAATTGGAACTTTAAAAAATCCCGGAGTAGACTTTTGAATTCCTCCATTTTTTTTTCAAACTGTAAATCCGAGACTTTGTCGCCCACGTTATTTGTGGCGAACAAAATTTTTCTTCCTCCCTATGAGTGCGAATTTTGTCGTCAAAACCACTGTGGCGAACGAACTTTTTCTGCCTCAGTATGAGTGCAAATCTTCGCTGCCAAGTTGTATTGGCGAACGAATTTTTTTCTGCCTCTGTTAGAGTACAAATCGTCGTCAAAAGTTGTTTTATCCAACGATTTTTTTACTCCCCCGTATGAGTTCGAATCTTCGTCGCCAAAAGTTGTTTTGACTAACGATTTTTTTTTTCAAACTTTATAAGTTCGAATTTTCGTCGCCAAAAGTTGTCTTGGCGAACGATTTTTTTTCTCCCCCGTATGAGTTCGAATCTTCGTCGCCAAAATTTGTTGTGGAGTTATTTCCACGATAGAACTGGTAGTCGGACTAAATGCGTCCTAAATGGGGTAAACGTACAGAAACGTTAGGAACTTTTAATAAAGTGTTATCCAGAGTAATCGAGTTGCGGTCGCTAATCACTTCTCCTCTCGACTACCTACTGATTCTTAATTATAATAGGTGGGAGAGTCTATTACCTATAGACTAGGTGTCTTCCACTATAACAATAACAACCTCCAAGGATCTACCAGTTAGGAAGGATTTTATAATAGAGAAAACCCTTCTAGTGATTCCATATCTGGAGATCATGTCTGGCAAACGTTTATGCCACACCTTGTCGAAGGCGTTCGATTATTATTGAATATGTCTAAATGCTTTCATACTGGTAGACATTTCTCATTTCAATGGTCAGTATTTAAATGCCAGATTTTTTCATGTGAAATTCTTTGTGTGACAATCAACGCTTATAAAATATGATATAAAAATGCTTATAAAATATGATATAATTTACTTCTTCTGGCGGAAAAAAGGTTAATTACTTTTTCTCACTTCTTTCGCAATAGCGGATGATCGTCTTTACTTATTGCGGAAGTTATATGAATTTGGCGCCTGTTCGCTATGTGATTAATTTCGAAAAATCTATTCTAATAAAGCCAATCGAACAATGAAAAAAGGCGCCAGATATGCTGCATAAATGTACAATTCAAGGATGCCCTGTTCTTTATTTAATATTCATTGGATACTAGATTCAGATATTCAAGAAATGGAAGTTTTACAATTGATCATCATTTGAGAGAAAGTATTAGTGGCGCCACCTTTTCTACCGAATTCTACATGTCGCATTCTAATCAATGTATTTTATGCATCACATTCTGCGCCGTGTTGTTAATATTTCCATATTATAAAGTCTTTGTATAGCCATAAAGATTACAGAAAATTTTGATGTGGAAACCTTCTTATCCTCCAAAGGAAGTTTGCCTAAATTGTCCGTATTTAAGTTACATTGAACGGGAAACAACCTCATTCACAATGAAACTGAGCAATCATTTAAATAAGGATTTTTTTAATAAAAAAAGACTCTCGCATCATAATCTGTTAGATTAAATATAATCTATGATGAAAAGCATGGCTAATTATTCATCACAAACTATTGCTCGTAGCAGAATATTTTCCATATAATGGTAGAACGAAAATTACATAAAATATGAGGACAGAAAAATATATTTATTTTGTAATTATAAAAACTATGTTTAGTCTTTTTCACGAATCAATTTATAATCAATCACTGATTTCTGACTTTAAAATTATTCTCAGTTATTGTTTCAACAATTTTATACTTATGAATAATTACTTGTAAAATTATTAAAGAAAAAAATGCGGCAAAATAAAATATAAATTAAAATGTATCTATCCCGAGATAAACACGATCGCATGTAAATAAAAAATAATTTGATACGAACATTATCTATTACCACTGCACCATTCCTTAGAATCGTAAAGTTTCACATCTGAAAAAATAAACTTTCAAAAGGTTTTTGATTTCTGCCCTCGTAAAAGAAAAATAAGAAGAACAAACGAAATGGCTAATTTAAGTATAAAATAAAAATACAAATAATGTATAATGAACATCATTGTTCATATTAAATATATAACTTAATTGACTTCATGGTTACACGATCAAAGAAAATATTGCACACTAGCGAACAAAATAACAGAAAAAGTTTATAAAATTCCAATCTGCATAATTTTTTTACGAATAAACCATAAGTATTTGACATTGTACTTTCATTGCTAGTATGTGCGGTTATTCAGATCTTTGATGCAAGTGACTGTATTCACGTAAACATGGGACTAAGATAATAATCTGAACACATCGTTATATTTATGAACCAAATGATATCTTTCATAATTTAAATCATCCCAGATGAAAATATGTATGCAAGTTTCTTCTGTTAAGTAAAAAAAGAAATCACGCTTTATATAATGCAATGCAGTTGATTTAACTTTAAAAATGTGAAAAGTGGTTTTGAGAAAAGATAGAAATTATCAAATATTTTAAAGAAGGTACCAACGCGAAATCGCCAAAGAAAGAACTATAAATATCAAGGCATACTTCCAAAGTTAGTCAGAAGAAGCATGAAGAGATTGGTAGCTTTTTGTAAGGTAAAGAACTGGTAATCTGTTGAAATTAGGCCAAAGTGTGCTAGTGACTTTAAAGATAGCAATACCAGTACAGTTCGTAAGTAATGTATGAAAACAGCATTACTACTGACGAAACAATGAGTAAAGAAGTAAATCATGTAGAATGCGTCTAAATAGATGGATTGCTTCAAAATGCTATCACTATCCAAAAAGGCATCTACTATAGCATAATGAAATAATGTCAAAAATGATTATAGCATGACTAAAGGAAAATAGAAACGATTCCTAATGTAACAGTGCATGTCTTAATACGAAACAGGAAACAGTTCGATACATACAGCAGAAAAACTATTATTTCGTTCGTTTGCGGATACATCAAAAGCGATAGTAAAAGAAAGACAATAAAATTCAATTGAATATTGGACAGGGAAGTATATCATATTGCGGAAGAATCACATGTTACGAGATATAGCTGACGGTGAAATATTCTGAAATGATAGAACACGTTGCCCTACAACGCGTCTAACAAAATCAGGTCTCATTATTTAAGACGTTGGTATGTCTCTCCAATGTGAGCGAATGTAAATACTGTCATTATTTTAATGTACTCCAACTATACGTTCAATAACAGCGATGGTTGTAAGTGAGGTTGCAACTAATCTAGGAGAAAGAACACTTTAAATTGAAAACAAGCTTTGGGTTCCATCCGGCTATCTGAACTAGACACTCCACTGTATATATGGCACCAGTACATGACATAGCGCAACCATTTTAATGGGCGACGGGACTCATGGAAATATCAAAAACTTTCAGTATTTCTTCATGGTTTTTCCATATTGCCTCAAATTCATTTATTTCTTTTTGTCATATGTTCGTTACAGATGCGAGATATTTCGGCTGTGTAAATTAATGGCTTTACAATCTACTTCTTAATGAATATTGTCTTTATGGAATTTCCCTTTTTGAAAATTTTCTTTACATACTTTTCTGTGTATTTGCATTGTTCAAATATTTCGGTTGTTGACAGTAATTTTTCTTTTCTGAAAGTAACTTTTAATTTACATCCAATATTTCTGTCATTCGTTTTTGTAGCGTCTTTATTTCTGGTTGGTATTTAAATAAAAGGAGATTTATTGTTATTTTTCTCTTCACCATTGGCCTGAGCAGGGGTGTATGAATAGAATAACTGTCATTAAAGGGCAGAAATTAACTGAATAAAAACCTGGCTCACCCTGCTTACTATCAGAGATGCACCAACTGACCACGACTCCCAGTTCATTTGTCTTAATAGATATCATGTTACCAGACCCCTTGCTAGAAACAGTAACATTTCCTACTTGGTTAAAATTATGTTCGGTGTAAAAACAAAATTAAATTATTTTTAATGTTTCCTATTATTATTATTATTATTGTTGTTGTTGTTGTTGTTGCTGTTGCTGTTGTTGTTGCTGTTGTTGTTGTTGTTGTTGTTATTATTATTATTATTATTATCTCATTTGCCTCATAACTGATATTGTAATCCATATTAGGAAATTGTGAGTTATTTGTTTCTTTGTTTAATTTCTTCCATCGTAAAGCCATCTTTGTTTTGATGCATTTATTGATTTACATGGCAAATCCGTGCTTTCGGCTACAAGTAAATATAAGAAATAATACCAAATAAGTAATGCAGAAAATGATAGAAAATGCATTTATCGACAACTATTTTAAAAAGTAAACATTGAATGTTTAGTTTGGCCTTCGAATCAACCTGTGTATTTTCCAATTAAATATTTTTTCTATAGTTCAGATTCTATTTAGTAGAAATAATATGACTACCATACTGCTTATACTCTGTTACACTGTGCAGGATAATCTGTGAAATATTTGGAGTGCCTTTATTGTTTATTTGTTCTTTTTATTTCCTTTAAATTCATATTTTCAAAGGTCGGTGTATATGTTCCACTAATTCAACAGTTCAGTGTTCTAGATTTTGAGAAAAAAGATTTTGAATGTGAAATTGTAGACAATAAAACGATAGAAAAAATAACAGCCTATCAATTTGTCTTTTACGTATCAAGTAAGAAAATAAATTCTAATATCCCTCCTTGTTATTACTGATAAATAAATATGCCATGCATTATTTCAAGATCGTTGTTAAAAAAATGAAAATCTATATATGTTACAGAACTCCACCTTAACTATTTTATTTTAATGCATAACAAATACACGACAGATGTTGAAAAGCTTGCAGTTCTTCAGTGCACTGCATTTTTTTATTACTTTGAATGCGTCAGCTGCCGTCGTTTTTCCAGGCAAGGTTTTATCAGATATTATGATATTAAAAAAAAGCATAGAACGCTTATGTATTTGGGTCCTTCTGCACTTGGTTTGATTGAATTCATTTCTATAAATAAATGTAATGTGTTTATAAAATTAATTCGTTTCCTCCATTGTTATATTATCCCAGAAGCAGATCACGATTTCTAAGGGGACAAGAATAATGAAGGAAAGAATAAAATAATTTAATGTTAATTGAAATAAACTAATTTAAATTAATTAGCCCCAAAATATACATCATTCTTAAATAAAATTCAAATGGATTAGCTGCAAGTGGCCGATTTATCATATAAAATGTAAATATGCAGACTCTCTCTCCCACACATTCTCTTCTCTCTCTCACTATCTCTCTATATATATACAGTGATAGAAATAATTAGGAAGATTTGAGATAATTATAATTAAGTAATTCATCGAGTCTAGAAGAAACCTCAACAGAATGCAGAAAGCACTGGACGGCCGTTTCGTCCGATATTTGGGACTCATCAGCAGTGCGCATCCAGTAGAGAGAATTGAAACACGATCAGTTACCATATTTTTAAATTATTAAAATTATTTTATTAAATTTTTAAAATTATTTTATTAAATTTTTAAAATCCTTTCTAGAACGTTCAAAATTTGTTTAAAAATTAATTGGATAAAAATCTTATTTTTACACACACACACACACACACACACGCGCGCATACACAGACACACACACATATATATATATATATATATATATATATATATATATATATATATATATATATATATATATATAAAAGGGGAAATTTTAATTACATTTTTCTTTTCACCTTTGAAAATGAAGCCGGATAGCCGGAGAAAAATAAAATTCTCTAGTGAAATAAATTATAACTAATGGAGCCTTAAAATAGTCTGTTTTTCTTTAAATTCATATATATATATATATATATATATATATATATATATATATATATATATATTAAAAAGAAAAGAGAAAAATTATATTATGCTTTATTTTGCATAATTTTGGTATATGTGTTTCATCAGAAAAAGAGTGGATATTTCCACATATTATTAAAAGGAATTAATTTTTCTAATGTTTTTCGATGTTAAATCTTCTCGATATTAGACATTCTTTTTTTGTGTATGTGGTGGTGATCCAAATGACTTCCTTGAACTGGCAGTGAAAATGTTCTGCGTGAAGGGTAATAAAACAATTAAGACTCGTCCGAGAAAGTGTGAGAAAGATATGGATGTTCTTAGCTTTTAATGACCCCTGTGTGTTCTAAGATATATTTCCAATTTTTCGTATTTCTGTCGGATGCGTATGTATACGTATATCCACTCTCCATACATACATACGGTCTAATTATAAGGAATTAGTATACACATATGTACACATATACGTATATATATATATATATATATATATATATATATATATATATATATATATATATATATATATATATATATATATATATACACACACATCATGCACATGTATACTCATACACACAAACACACGCACACATCTTATGCTGTGTAGGATCGCGTGTGTGTCCGTGAGTATATTTCTTTTGCCAATATGTATATATATATATATATATATATATATATATATATATATATATATATATATATATATATTTACGCCTGTTATATGTGTTTTAGACTTTTGATTGTCGTTTGTTTTAATTATTTTTAATTTTATTATATTTATCAATTTGTCTTTCTTGAGAAATTTGTCTAGGTTTTTGTAATAGTAACTGACAAACACCTCCGAACAACCTGCCTAGAAGAACTACATATAACTCTAAAAAAACGATGCTCCCCCACAACACTAATAAACAAATGTTTTGAACTCCCCACAAAAATCTTTTAGACCAACTACGAAATCCAGAGAAACGTAACGTCGAACTAACTCTAGCATATATTTCAACATACAAGAAGAACAACCCAGAACTATTTACCGAAATTACCAAAAAATACTAGACCTGCTTAAAGCAAATATTATGGGGTTTGTGACATCATTATAGAAGGAAACTACTACAATTCTGAAAACCCTAAAACGACATTCATAATGAATAAAAAATTAAATTGCAACTACAAAAATGTGATTTATGCACTCAAATGCACAAAATGCAAGAAGTCATATATAGGTACAAGGCAACAACTAAACAACAGGGTCTCCCGACACAAAAACAACATAAAATTACCAGACAACAGAAAACTCGTTGTATCACAACACATCTATAAATGCAACCAGGGTGAGTTTAAAATTATGCAAATATACCAAACAGACAATTATTCTTAACTACAGATCCAAGAAAAATAACTTCATAAATAAATTTAAACCAGCACTAAATAGATCATAATCCTAAACGCAAAAGCACGCAAAATGCACACATAATGGCCAAATACAATATTCAAACAACTCGCATTCATGCATTCACACTCACACGCAGGTGTCTGTAGAGCACGAATATGTATACGCATATAGGCAAAAACAATAGACTGCTCACAGGCAGGCGCGCAAACCCAAACGTTTGCGGTTTCTATCTTCTTTGTTTTTAAATTTACACACAGAGACAGTGTTTCGCTGTATCACAGCTTCTCAGTGTGACTAGATACCCGATCGCTTCAATCCCGGCTTCTAACCCCTTAGCTATCGATGCTCGGCAGAGAGAAACACGATTTTTTCGAATTTATTTTTGTATAAACATGCCAGTAAGCTAGAGGACTCAATCTATATATATATAAGTGAACATTGAAATCAACACTCAGAGGCGACAGACTGTTTCATGCTAAAAGCAATCATCAAGCCTGAAACGGTCTGTCGCCTCTTCAGTGTTCACTTTTATATTTGCATACTTTTATATTTTACAATATCTCTGATATTGAGCACTTTATCCCATAAATATAGTATATCTATATTTCCTAATACATATATATATATATATATATATATATATATATATATATATATATATATATATATATATACATATATACTTGCTTAATGTTTATTGGGCGGCATGTAAGCTAGCTCCTGCGCAGGTCATATGACTGGGGCTTCGACTCAAATATGACACTTCAGACATTGAGTACATATTAAAATTTTATTAAATCCGAACGATATTTTTCAAACAATTTTCATCAAAACAATGATATAATTTATCTATTTGGAACTTAATGCTGTATGATGAACATCATTTTATGTTTTCCCATTCGGGGTCAGTTCATTGTGCTTGTTTCCCGTCCCCAAGCTTTGAACAACCAGCATAGTGCTTGCCATGGGACATGCACGTTTCCATCAGATTAAGTTCAGTTACTTTCAAGATTTTACTTGAGAATTATTGATTGGCATTGCATAGCTCACTCTCACTGTTTTTTGTAACTCAAAAGGAAGATCTGTAAGAATTAGGGGGTTCTTAGAATTAAAAACTATTTGCTGCTTTTTGCTTCCAACAGATTGTGAAGCATCATCTTGACAACCTTATTCCATTACAAAGCTTTGAAGGATAAAAATTTCTCAACAGCATAACTGGCATATTTTCCTTTAGTCCCAGCTTTTGTTATGGCATTCTGCAAGAATTCAATGAGTTTGGGAACTGCTTCAAGGTGACCTGTCATTCTAATTCTCATGTTTGTTTTTGAACTTATCTCCACATGTAAGAATTTTTCAGGCTAGCATTTATTTAATCAGCTAGAGTTTCTCTTGCAGTGACTGGTAATGTTTGTCTGAAATCACCAGAGAGTAGCACAGCGATACCTCGCATGATTTATGAATTATGTCTCATGTTTTTGAGTGCTTCAAATGCTCGCTTGTGTACTCAGACAATAAATGTTGTCTCCTCCAGTAGCTTAGCCAAGTTTGTTCCTCTTTTGATATTACAAATAGGGGTTTCATTGTAATTCAAATTCAATGGAGGTTTGAAAGTGTTGTGTGCTGTACGCTATCCAAGCAAGAGAGTAGCAGCAATTCCAGATGATGCTACTGCTATAGTTACATTTCTTTGAAGGCTCACTGCAGATAAAAGGTTATTTACAAAAGTTTTACCAGTACATCTAAGAAGAAAATATCTGCATTGTTGTTCCTGATATCATCAAGGACCTTCTGATACACATGCTGCTGGTATTGGTTGAACAGTGTCTCATTGTTTTGAACACATTACCGCAGTTCTTCCAGTTGTATCCTGTTTCTATCAATTTATTTTTATTTCGCAGACTAAAATTGCTGAGATCTCTTTGAGCCAACTTCATCACATTGTCTTCAATTTCACAGGGAGCGAAATTTTCAATCTGAGGATTCAATTCCAATCTTGTAGTAACAAGTCTCATTTGAAGAATATGAGATATTTAAAAGTTAGAGAGTTTTGTCCATTTAATTGAAAAAGGGTGACACAGAGACATTTTCGTATTTATAATATATATTTTTCAATAAATCTGTATTCGTGTTTGGATTCTATTGTCATTGCTAGTGACAGAATCAGGTATCACATATTTTGTGACACTTATAATATGACGGTTCAGGACTGCGGCCTTGTCACAGCACCAACTATAAGGTATTCAGAGCTACGGCCCAGTCAGGGACCCCAAATATATGACGGTTTTCAGGGCTACGGCCCCCTAATATGACGTCGTTTCGGGTCCGGTCTGCTTTGGTCACCAGGTATGACGGTAATCAGGGTCAATCCCGGTCTGCCCGCTTGGTCAGAATCGATCCCGGTATCAGAGAACAAGCCGTCAGCCCACTCGTCGGTCATTGATGGCGTTGGACACAGCAGCTGGTCTCCAAGTTGACTTCTTCAACTATGACCCCACTTACCCACGTTATGATTTTGATCTTAACAGAGTTAAACCGAATTTCCACTGGGGTATCTTAACCACGCTAAACCAAGGAGTTGAACACGTGCATACGTGCAAAATTGAAAAGTAAAATGGACGACGTCGAATAAGTCACGATATGATGGTTATATCAGAATAACAAAAAATATTTACAGTTCTTTTCTTCTTTGTTCTTTTTCTTCTTTTCCTAACCCGTTCAAATAATTGGCGACGGAACGAAAATTGCGGGGAGCTTCATTTAAGAGTGGCCAGACTTGACAACTGGATTTATCTTCAAGTATTGTGATTTGTACTTTCACGGACAGCACAATGCTTATCGTATGAGTTTTTTCTTCAGCGACAAATGGATTTAACTTCAAGTACTATTGTCTGTACTTTCATGGACGGCACAAGGTTATTCGGCGGAGTTTTTCTTCAGCGACAACTGGTTTTAACTTCAAGTACTGTGTTTTGTACTTTCACGAACGGCACAAGGTATATCGTCGGAGTTTTCTTCTTCCGTGAATAATAATAATAATTATTATTATTATCATTAGGTTGGCAAGCAGCGTTATATCAGAAATCTCTTAACACCTCCGACCGCCTCCGACCGCCCCCGACTGCAACTCCATTGGCAACTGCAACTGGTGCCAACTTCTCGACTAACGGACCCCAACTCCTCCGACTGGCTGGCCCCAACTAACTTTGGCCCACGTGGGCACTTTTATTCATGGCTGTCCCTTTCAACTGGTGTAGTGCGGTCAAATAGGTGGGTTTTATGCAAATCCCCCAAAATTCAACCAGTCGTTTTCAATCGTTTTCTATTTCACATTTCCAATTATGGAAGATCCCCTCCTCCTTCGGGAGAAGCCATTATATGATGTCATCCTTTCTGACTTCATCTCCTGTTTTTATTCTGTTTACAATTGTAATTTTTTTTCCTCAGGGAAATTTTGGCCGAAAATCCTCTCAGCAGATAGTCAAGCCGGACATCTTTCAACAGCCGACCTTAACCTCTGATCTCTGATCCTGCACCTGTTCGCTGAATCGCATTGTTTAACTTTTTCAACAAAATTCATACATTAATTCGCATATCCTGGGAAAATAATTCTCTTTCTGACAAAAATTTAAAATCGTTTTCTTTTAACCCTTTTCGTCCGTTTAACCCTTTTTGTCCGTACGCCATGTTAAATATTGTTACAATATTATAAACTTCATTCAATTAATCTTCTTTTTATTCTGCTGGAAGTATTCCCTAAACATATATTTTAGCTTTTTCATCTGCCACTACTTCATCTAGATTTTCTAATATTCTGCACGCCCGTGTGCTTATTTCTCGCTAAAGGTGTCTGTCTTCTGTTTCTGTAATATAAGGGAATCTTATAAGCTGTGTCCCTTTACTCCATACGTTGTATCTGACCTTTAATAAATCCGAATTCATTCAGTGGAATTTTTTTATCTTTAGAACAAGAGCATGTTATATGGGCGCGGATTTCACAAGCCTGACATTTCAGAGCTACACACGTTCATATAGAGCATTTGCAATTCAATATCAAGCAATGTGTCCATCTTCAAGATAACGACACTTTTGCATTTCCTTTTCCATTTAAATTAAAGTAATTCACCATTTCATATCTTATTGAGGTCTAGCATAATTCTATATTTTACATTTATAATTGATATTGTAAACAAAGCGTTTGCTTTGGTCCAGATTAGTGTAGATGTCTTGTAAAACCATTTTATCTGTATACGTTGTAATATGCTCACAACATTGTTTGTATAAATCACACACCGACTTTCAAAATATATCTTATTCTTAATAGTTCTGAGACAAGTATCTCTTTTACAATGCCAGCAAAACTACTAAAGTTAGTTTTTTCATTTATTTTAGTTTTACCTTTTGATTGCGCCATTATTGGCATGTACTCTAAAATTACAATAAAAAGATTGATTTATAACAATAATATATATATATATATATATATATATATATATATATATATATCAATAAAAATATGAAATTTGTCCGAAGAGTATGGTAAGTAAAAATAAGAACAATTTAAATTCTTTAAAAGACACGACGTAAAAATTGATGTATCTATAACAAGAGTAAAACAAGTTTCGTATTATTACAGTGAGTGAATATTTTTACTACAAAACCAGATGAGTAATTCGCAGATATTTTTACTCAAAACATAGTATTGTGAATTAATAATCATGATAAAAGAGTCAGCTGATGAAATTATAAAATGCACACGCTGTTATGACCTGGAAAAGTTTTACAATATTATAAATTAATTTAGTTAACAACCTGCCTCAAATTTGAGTTTCTCTTTTGTTAAAAATGTTTCACCTTTTCATTTAAAGACTAGAATTGAATGGCGGCTATAATAAACATAAGTTCTTCGGAAGGTCAAGGGCAGATCTTATAATCTTATCATATTGTCTTAAAAGGAGGGGTAGGCTTTAAATTTCCTCTTAGGAAGGTTCCATATATCCCCATTTTTATGATTGTTTTTAAATACATTTTAATATATTCCTCATTGCACGATGCAATATTAAATTAAAGTTAAATTATACTGACTTTAAAAGCAATCCAAATTCTGACGCAATTACATACAAAAACATTTCCAACAACCTAACATAAATATAAAAAAGGTACGACGCATATATAATAAAATTGTAACGGGAGTGCTTGGAAGAAAGATTTATTCTCTCATTTACATTCCCTATCATTATATCAAGGACGGAACAGAATAGCTGAAAGAAAAATGAATGAGAAACATACATATGTCCATGTGTCCCACGTGGAGAATAATATATCATACATATCTATACAGCAAAGCAAAATGTATGGAGAAATAAAAGGAAATGTCTTACATATAATATGGAGATACTCCTGTACCTGAAGAAGCCATTTTTGCACTCCATATTCAAACGGGTCGGAGTAATCTGTGTCCCAGGTTAAGATATATTCTACGAACAGCAAACAGCGAGTACTGGATTTGTCCAAATTATGTACTGCGAGCTGGAATTTCATTCTCTTGGAAATAATTTTGGGCAAATGTTCTTATTTTCAACAGGCGGATAATATGTGGAGCAGTACCTTTCATAGAATCATGGATTTTGACCAGTGTGGAAACTGCTCGGGCTGAGATAGTGAGGCCAAAATAAAGTGAGAGGAAGAAAGTCATTAAAAGGATAGCTCAAGTCGTCTAGTGTGGAGTTTAAGGGAAAGTTTCTTGCAAAACGCTTTGCCTTGTTCCATGAAGCCATTAATAATAGCGGCCATGAATATCTGGTTCTGTTAAGAAATTTCTTAGTGATTCTGTAAAATACACACGGATCAATTATTTCGTACTTGTTGGTAGTGATTGCGTTTAGCTGCCCATAACATTCTCGTTGTGATCTCACCCCGTATATCCATTTCGCACCTGACGACACTAGTTCTCTGTCATATTGGCAACATCCAGTACATGATAATGACGGTGACTGTCAAAAGTACTGGATAGAATGATATGGACATGTACTTGGAACAGTTTATCAGTCATTTTAATTTCGGTTTACAATATCTTATGAAAAAATTAGTAAATACCATGCAAATTAAAATGTCCTTTTTGCATTAATTTAAGAAAATCTGTTTATATATAAAGAAAATATTATTAAAAAAAGATTTTTAACTTCGACCTTTATTGTGCATTGATTTACTTGAAATGTAGTTATGATAAAAAATAAGTTATATTTTTAAAGTACGAGTCTAGTTGTCTGTATAATCAATGTAAATAAGAAATTCGCTCTGTTGAATATCACTGTAGCTGCAGAACGGACATTATCCTTCAATGTGACAGGTGGCACGCTGGAAAGAGACGTATTACCTTTATGGCATTCCGACAATGAGTTCACAGCGTCAGAGTCTGTATAGATTTTTGGGCAAGTTTAATCTTGGACTCGTTTTTTTCTGTGGCGAGGAAACATTCTGTATGCACATTCAAACGAAATGGTTTTACTGGAAATTCTGGATATTTAATTTATATTAAGAACTGTGCGAATCTCTCGCTGTGGGCTTTCATTTCTAAGATTAAAATGTATGGATAAAATTACCTTATAACCTTTGGATTTAACCAACAGAATCTTCAAAGTAAGTTCAGTTTTTGAATATATTATTATTTGTGTTTCTCTTATATATGCCCGTCTCTGGGTGTGTTTGAATAATATATATATATATATATATATATATTTATATATATATATATATATATATATATATATATATAAGGTTGTGCGTATTGTTATCAAGCTGAATGCAACAGACCATTGTTTGATATATATGCATGAGGTTCTGTTCATTATTTAACTTTTGTTTACTTGAATATTTCATTTCCTTTTAAATTAAGTTTCTTCGTGTATTTCTTTCTTTCTGAATTACTAGTAAGAGAGACCTCGACTGAAAATGCTCGTGTTGTTCTTTTAATAAAGTGAAATCGTCGTATTTATCCGAAAGAAGATTCCTTATCTGCATATTTTTTTGTGTATTACCTCATTATATCCTGGTAAGCCTGCAAACATAAACATGAATAGATTCTAGTTAACATTTTTTTTCTTCTCTCCAATAAGTATCCAATTGAAAACAAGCCAAACTGCATTTCACTTACCTTGATGCAATTAAGTAATTCAGGACATCCCTATAGTTTTTGTCAATTCTATGTATACCGATATACATGTATATAGGAATACACAGAAATAACGCTTATACGTACACGGACCTGCTATGTCTCCATTGCAAAAGTAAATTATAACTGCACGTAAACATGCACATCCACATACGCACATATATAAATATATGTTTTGTGTGTGTGTTGAAGAAATCGCACGAAACTATTAAAAAACCTTGTTTACAATGTGTGTTTATCTTAAGCATATTAAAAATTATAATTTACAAATATAACTTTATTCTTTTGTTCATTAGTTATACTACTGTAGACCGAATCTATTAAAACATGCATGATACCACCATTTATGTGCTAAATGATATGATTTTTCTCTAGCACCCATTTTAAAAAATAGCCTAAAAAATAACGCCATTAACGCATAAAGAAATTCAGTGTAAAACAAAAACATAATACATTACTAAGGAGGGCGATTTTTTTAAAGCAATCGTTTTCAAATGCTGAGAATGATGGAAAGACAGAATAGCCACGACATTTACGCAGGCTTCCTGGTCAGATGTATTGTGAGACAGTTTATATCTACCAGCAAAAATATGTTGTACTTGATAAAACTTCTGCAGCTGTGCTGACAATAAACTCACTGCTCCATTAGTTACATAGATTGGTCTCTACCCCAGATATCGATCCTGACTCCGAATTGAACCAGGCTGGTTTCAACCACTTTTCTTGAAAGTAGGTTTTGATTCATTTCATTGTTGACTGCAGACAGAGGGAAGAAAAAACGTTGCGGTCATTGACACTATTATTTATACATGATTTTTATATATGTCTAGATTTCTGAGATGAGGCATTGTAATGATTTGCACTATTTACAATGTTCGGACTTATATCCTCAGCTTTGTTGCCATATTCACGATGTTTCGACCGTTGCACACACTTCTTCACGTGATTGAAAATTCGTCACGAAACCTTTATTTCGTCCACCGGAGTAGATTGTTCTAGTTCCACGTGCCATGTCTCTACCGGATATCTCAATATCAGGTAACTCTCATTCAACTCAACTCTACAAGTTTTTGTTCACCTCTGCTGTAAATTGAACTGACAACACTTTGGGTCAAGTCATTGTTCCTTTTGGGAATTACTGAGTGGAGAAACTGTGCAAATGATTGTTCGTTGAAAGAAACTTCT
This sequence comes from Acanthosepion esculentum, assembly GCA_964036315.1. Taxonomy (NCBI): domain Eukaryota; kingdom Metazoa; phylum Mollusca; class Cephalopoda; order Sepiida; family Sepiidae; genus Acanthosepion; species Acanthosepion esculentum. The sequence goes on from OZ038477.1 coordinate 1,372,383, forward strand.
GCTAATCTGTTATCTATGTACAAGCATTTTAAATTGCGCTATTGTAAATAGAGTGTAAGTGTTATTATATGCAGTCTAGTTGCTGAAAGGTAGACATAACATTAATTCCCGAATACACTAAGTAGACTGGTGCCATTGTAATAGTTGATGTAGTTTAGATTTGTAATAAAGGACCCAAAATCTTTGAAAATGATTAACAGATTAAGCGGAAGCACTCAAAATGAACACTTATTCGAACAATTACCAAATACACTAAATCCCAAAACAGCTTCTGTGTGCATATAAAATACATCCCATAAAAAAATTAATAGAAATACCATATTATTTGTTTTTATAGAAGCATATAAATATATATGTGCACAGACATTTCTCTCTCTCTCTCTCTCTCTACACACACACACACACACACACACACATATATATATATATATATATATATATATATATATATATGAAGAAATATAGTCTTAAAATGTGCTATATTTATGGGATAAAGTGCTCAATATCAGAGATAGAGCGTGTGTAAATATAAAAGTGGACATGGAAGTCAGCTATGCAATTGTCGCCTGACGATTGCACTAGCATGAAACAGACTGTCGCCTCTAAGTGCTGACTTCCATGTCCACTTTTATATATATATATATATATATATATATATATATATATATATGCATATGATCTTTGACATATAAAACGTATAGTTAGTACTATAATTCATGTGAGCCAAGCGCTGTGTGAGAAATGTGTTTATTTCTTAACGATTAACATTTAGTCCTTTTTTCTGTAGAAGAAATAAAACCGATGTTATTTCCCGCCCAAACAATATATTTATGATTTGTTTTGTTCAAATGAATATGGCTCCTGCATTTTGATATATGATTTTAAATGCTCTTTGTTTATTGAAAATCTTTAACTCAAATACAAGTAAAGCTCTTTGGGCTCTATCACATCAGTGATTATATATGTGTAATGTGTACGTAAATTTGTGCGTATATATAAAATACAGAATGGCCATACCTGTGATTTGCAACCACACGTAACATTTATCGATTTTAAATACAAATCTAGAATTGTCAGTTTACTTAATATGTAATAAGCCTAATGAAAACATGCATGCTTCAGGAACAATTGTTGTATTAAGGAATATTCAACATTATTCTGAAAAAGATGAATCCATCGAAGTATATCAGCGAATATTCGTCAAACACCGATTGTTAGATTTTGATACGTAACGTTAATCATTTTCATTGAGTTTTTTTTTTATTTGGGAAATTTAGAAATTTAGAAGATTTAAATCCTTAAAAGACCATTAAACATGGAAATGATGTTTACCAATATGTGATCTAACAAGTTCGGAGATATATATGTTGTAGTTATTAATATTAAATGAGTTAAATAGAAACTTCTAATTACGTTGATTTGTGGTAAGTTTTTGTTATTTTTTTACACAAATAAAATCTTGTTTTCCTAACACGGCAAGGTGAATTTCCAGTAAGGATACGCTTGCACATAACATTCAAACATGTGTGAGCATGTCTAACAAAGGCGTACTTCATCAAAGTTACGTGTCTTCCATTCATATCAAATAACATATGAGCTGCTAAGTAGATATATGGCAAAAGTATGTTCCTTCAACCTTGAAATATAACAATTATAAAATACACCTTCTTACAAATCCCAATGGTAAAAACAGAGAAGATGTAAGATATTTGAAGTGTTGATATCAGAAAGACTCTTTAAGTATTGTAATTTACCTGCCTATGAGTCACTGTTTTTTAAAACGTCGTGTCCACGTATTATACTGTAAACATAGTTTGACGGCCATGCAATAACTGCTTGGATATTTAAAAAGAGATTTTCTTGTGATTTCTGCTGATTGACTAATCCTGTCCATGTTGCCATTTGTCCTTCTGAGGAAATGATAGAATAATTGAGATTGTTGTTGGGGTTATGGAGATCTTGAGCTGCTTATACTTCAAGATCCCTTTTTAGGGATTGCCGGTCGAATCCAAATTGAAAAGTTTTGCACTGTCGCAGTTACGGAAGGTAAAAGCACTAAGCAATTCAATCACTTTTTTTGGCTCCATTTCAATTTTTGTAGAATTTACTGAGATTCCTACACGGAAATTACCTTCAAAGAAGAGGGGAATTAAATTCGTATATACCAGCATATAAGTATTTATAGTCGGAAAAACAAATTCTTCCGATGTTATCCTTCCTTATTTCTATGGTATCCCAAGATATGAAAATAATCTGAAACGCACTTAAATTACATCTCTGATAAGAGTAATACCCTGGTCATTACATCAGTCATGTCACGTCATCAATTTAGCAGATATGGAGGATGTATAATTTTAATTATCATGTTTTTAGCATTTTTTCTTAATGTCGCTTTAGTTTCGTGTTTTTCGCTTGATCATTTCTACAAATAAACAAAATTAAAATTTATTTATTGTTCTATCATTAACTTCAAAGATTTAGCCAAAGAAATCTGGCAGGTATTTACAATTAAACGATCGTTTAAATGACGATGATAACATAAACTGATGGAAGTGAAGGAAAAAGTAAAAAAGTTGTTTGAACCAGAAATCACACATTTTACACAACACTTCTAACATAGCACTCATCTAAATCTGTTTTTCCTACATTCTCTTTTGCTCTGTTCCTATATCAATCTTGAATTGATAATGTTTCCTTCAATTTATACAAATGAAAAACAGCCCCGAATCACTATCATACGACTTTTAACTGTTGGGATGGGTGTTTGAGAGTTATCATGGTGTGTATTGTTTCTCAAGAAATATATTGAGCGGTTTCCATCAGAAGGTTAGATTTTTGTCTCATCAAACCATAAAATATTGTTTCCGAATAAAGAAGGCTCGTGAGATGATTATGAGCTAACGTTAGCGGAAATTTACATGGCTGGCCTTCAGAAGAGTATGTCTTTTCGAAGAGTCCGATACAGCAGTTCAACACGATCCAATGTCTGACTAATTTTATCTTTGTTCACTTCTGTCGCAAGTCATTCTGAAATTCTGTCAGAGTAGTTTACTGGTATTGAGTTAATTTCCAACAAATGGATGTTGCTGCATTTTTAATTTACGAGTACGTTCTGCTTGTGGCGGTTTATTTTCATCTAATATTGTTTCCACTTTTTTAATTATGTCTCCGTCATTGCAAATAAAAGGCAACGACTTGAATTGTGAGTGCATTTTACGTGTCTCCAATATTTTTTCTTTGACCTTATTTTTAACTTCGCAATAATTAAAATATTTGAAAGTAATATTTAAGTAATAATTTCCTTAAATATTTAAAACACGAATTCATGGAAAATTATATATCATAATATTATATTTAAAAATGAAATTATTTTTCAGTCTTATAATTACTTACTGGTTTAAAATATTTTTGTAAACACACACACGCATATATGGAACACAAATACACATCAAGTGCTCCAGTCCAGGTGCAATCTTCAGCTGAGTGCCGTGCTTCAGCAAGGTTTCAGTCCATTAAGCTCAGTACCTTTCCACACGGTGGGCCCGCAACAGCTGGATGATGTTACGTTGCAACCTGTCTATGTTAATTACGTGCGAATTTTTGGGTAATCCATACACTTCCTTCCACCGCTTTTTCACCACAAGTCTTTATCACCTTCTCCGGCTTTGGGATTCCAGCACACTTGAGGAATCCCTTTAAAGTGGCAGCAGGAAATCCTCTACAGCCAACCTCAAATGTCTCCAGAGTGCTATATCCTCTCTCACGGTCTTCAGCCACCAATTCCTCATACTGAAGCAACCTTCTTTCATGCGCCTCCTCAATCCCTTCTTCCATGCGCCTCCTCAATCCCTTCTTCCCATGCTACTGTCAGTTCGCCAAGCAACAGATGTTGCTTCTCGAAATCAATTAAGACCAGATCTGGTCTCAGACCAGACACAACGATCTCCACTGGCAGTGTAGTATCCACCAACACTCTCCACCTCCTTGAGTTTTCCGACCTGGTCTTTTGCCCTGTGACAGTCGCACCTTGCTTCAGGAAGGTTACCCTTCGCAGGTCCAACGCGGGTATGCTAGCACTTCTTACAGCCGCTGCCACGACCTCCAGCACCAAGTTATGTCTGAAGGTGTACCAGCCATCCCGAAGCGCCCTCGGACAGGCTGACAGCATGTGGAGCAGGTTTCCATAAGCACCACACAACCGGAAGGAGGGTGACTCCTGCACTCCCCACCTCTTCAAATTTGCCGGTGATGCTGCCACGTCATATGCCGCCTGTATGAGGAACTTCAAATGTCCTGCACCTAGACGCCACCAAGCAGACCAACTGATCTGAACACCCTCAATACCCTCCCAGTTCAGCCATCGGCCCTGCTGAGCCTGCTGGACAGTCCGCACTAACCGTCTCTCCTCTTCGAGATTTTGAACCCCCTGCTCTTGTAACTTGCGTCGCTCCTGTCTACTAGCCTCTGACTAGAATCTCACCCTCTCACCTAGATCAAATCCAGCACATCCCTTCCTTATAACACCCTGAACTTCTGCCTGCTTGACCATCACTTCCACTGCTGACATCACGTCTGACACTCTCCACTTTCTTCCTGTCTTCACCTCTGGCACATTCTTCCGGATTACAGCATCCCTCGACTCACACAGCATAGACTGCAATCTCACCTTCGCCACCTTATATTCCTCCACCAAAGAAGTAAGAGGTAACTGAATGCCCCCTGAGCTGCCATACAAAGCGACCGGTGACAGAATCCTTGCAAAACCAAGCCACTTCCTTATGCACTTACTAATTCTCCTCTCAATTATTTCAACTCTAGACAGTGCCACCTCGTATATAGTCAGCGGCCACATTAATCTAGGCATCAATCCAAAATGCATACACCACACCTTATATTTTGTGGGAAGCCCACATTGATCTAATATTCGCAGACCCACCTACGCTTGTTGCTGATCCCACAGTGACGATCTGTCACAGGGAAGTTATACCACCTCTCCAGACTCTTTACACCTTGCTCCCGCACCGTTGGTATCTGTTCACCTGCGATGGAAAACACTTCATGTATGACCGACCCTCTCTTCATAGACAGTGACTTGCTTTTCTTTGGTTTGAAGGCCATCTGACTCTATTCTACCAACTCTGCAAGTCTATCCATATCCAAATGAGCTACTTTCCTATCATCTTGGATTACAGTCAAATCATCCATAAATGCTCAGTTTTGACCTCATTCTGCAGGAAGCGGCACTCTGGTGTCAGACCTCACAAGACCACCTCCATCACCATCACAAACAGTACTGCAGAGATGGCACATCCCATAGCAATTCCTATTTGCAGCTCCACATACCATGTAGTGTACTTAATCGTAGAAAGATGCAGTACGACCCGATTGAAGTACACAGCCAGACAACCCCTGAGTCTCTGGGGAACGTAGAAATTCTACGCCAACTGTATCATGCTATGCGGAACTGAACCATACGCATTAGCAAGATCTAGCCAGATGACGTGAATATTCTTCCTTTCAATTTTAGCCTGCCGGATCTTTGCCCAAATCATAGACACATGTTCCAAGCAACCTGAAAACCCCGGGACTCCCACTTTTTGAATACTAGTGTCTATATAGTTATTCCTAAGCAGGTAACCCGTCAGCCTCCTGGCAAACATCTTAAAAAACACCTTCCCTTCAACGATCAGGAGAGATATTGGGTGAAACTGACTAAGTGTCAACGAATTCTGTTCCTTCGGTATATATACCCCATCAGCTCGACACCAACAGTTCGGAACATCACCAACTTGCCAAATCTTCATAAGAAGCCTCCACCAACACCTCCGTAGCCCGGGACACCTATTGTAGACAGCATATGTCACCCCATTAGGACCACCTGCAGAACACGCTCTTGCCCTCCATACGACTTCTTGGACCTTCTTCCAAGTAACTGGAGACTCATCAAAAGCTACCTCCGGGGCGCCAGGCCTGAATAAACCTGACACCACCTCGGCTGTGACCTCTCTGCTGGCATCCGAGTACGTGCTCATAAGATGTCTCTCCAGCTCCTTCCGCTCAACACACAACGCTCCACTAGTCTTCTCCCTGAACAACTGCTTCGTGAATCGGAACGGACTCTCTCTGAATGACTTCTGGGCCTTGGCAGCCTTCTGTCTCTTTTTGACAATTCCGTTCCGCTCTACTTAGCTTGCTAATGTGCTATCTTATGTCCTCTATGATTGGCTTGATTTCTTCAGCCCTCTGCTCATCAGCCCGCATTGCTACTCTTAACCTTCGCGTGTCTTTCCTCAATGTCTGGTTGGTTCTCCGCCGCCGACTTACCTGCACCGGAGCTAAGGACTTAGCTTTCACTTCCTTTAACCCAAACCTGGTGACCCCATACTCACTGATCATTTCCCCAAGCTGGCGGACTTTCCTAACTGGATCACGCCTGAGTGTCTTGACGGCTGCTGATAAGTCTTCATTCATCTCTGGCCAGGCCCTATCCACAGAGGAAGGCCACTTGATAACTCGGCGACTAGATTCAGCTTCGAAGAAAGGATCCTGCAGGACATTGCAAGTATAAATACATACATATCTATCTATCTATCTATCTATCTATCTATCTATCTATCTATCTATCTATCTCTCACATATATATATATATATATATATATATATATATATATATATATATATATATATATATATATATATATATATACTACTTGTACTACTAAGTCATTAAGGGCGTTATTAATGGTACCATTAGACGGTTAAAGACACAGTGGTTCTTGGACCTACTCATTGCCCAATTTATTTGAAGTTGCCTTGGTTTGTCAGGAAGTGCCAACTCCTAACTGACGGAATTTCGGCCTGTGTTGCTTCGTACTAAAACGCTGTCAAGTTGCGTACCTTGTTCCAGATGAGACCCGCGTTTCTATCCTTCAGCAAGGACCGGTTTTCTTGTTTTCAGAATAGTTCAGTAATTCAAATGTCATTGTGACGCAGTGTATATAGGACGGACAAATCAGAGGCTGGAAAATCGGATTAAGCAACATGAAGCTGCCTATTTGCGTTCGAATAGTTAGAGTCGTGTTAGAAGAAAACCACTCAAGCAGTGCATGACTCGCCCATTGGGCAGCATTTGCTGGACAATCCCGATCTGCATCTCCGTGTCCTTGAGGCTGTTTACATTAAGTTTCATCAGCCGAGGTTATGTAAAGAAAAGGATATTTTTTTCGTACCTTACGTTTGATAAAGGAATTATCTGTGACTTTTTTCCATTTCTCTTTTAAGAACTTTGAAATATTTCTTAGTTGTTAATTTATTTATAATTAACATCTATTTTAATCGTGTTCTAATATTCCCTCCTCCTTCCTTATCTATTAATGCGCCTTGCATTGTTTCTTGCTTCGCCAACGATTACATTTTGAAACTAATTCTTCAGTGATATATAATTTTCTATAAAATATATTGGATTTATGCTGCATTGAAATCATAGGAATTATAATATCGAAGAATAATGTTTGAAAGATAATTTACAACTAATAATTCACTGCAGATATGTTATGCGAATAAATCAAAGTAATATTCAGAACCTCAGAAAATATGTTCCTTCTTGCAATTCCAAACACGCACCATTCTTCTTTTTCTTCGTAATAATAATAATAATAATAATAATAATAATATTAATAATAATGAGACAATCTCATACATTCAAAATATTGCAGGTTCGTTTGTATTAATGTTGTTCGAAGAGAGGTATTTATAATGGACCCCAAATGAGTCTCGATTGATTCAGAGCCGCAGCACGATTAACTCAGACCCACGTTCACCTGGTTTGAATGACCGTATATTTTAAGATCAGGATTTGTATGTTGCACTGACCTTAGATACCTAATTAATCTCGACTTGCTTCGATATTATGGAATCTTTATTTAAATTGTGATATTTCGTCTCTAGTAGTCACTCTATGCATTCTTGATGCTTATAGTTTTCCTTTTTATTCACTAAACGCATCACACTTTTACTGTCGAAAAATCATGAATGTATCCACTTTTATCCATCTCACTGAAGACCCAAATATAACCGATTGATTTCGATAAAAGTTTATCTAATTTGTTTTTGACTTGGATAATTCGGTATAATAAAAACAAAACGAAACCTGCTTTACTTTAAACTTCAGATAAGAATCAACCAAAATATTTAATTCCTGCACTGATTCCTCAATAAGCAATTATTCAAATTCTCTTTAAACCTTCATCTTTGATGGTTTGTAGATGTTTTCTTTAGATCAGAGAAAGTTTCGGAAAACAAGCACATCTACTATTTGATTGTTACAAGAAATACGTAGAAATATCGAAGAAAAAGATAATGATTTTTGAAAGATTTTTATTTCTCAGGAAGTTAGTAGTTGGCATCATTCATGTAGTGGAGATGGTTATGTTAACATTGACGTATTGAGCCAGCAGCATTTATTTTGTTTTTGTTTCATGATATGAAATATTCACATCATGCATTCTGTAAGCATCAAATATGAACAACAGATTGTTCGTGAATTTAACGCCACTAAGATCTTTACTAGTAAATAAATTAATTTCAGCTCTCAAGTAAAACGTTCATATTATATTAGATTGTCTACTACGACACAGTGAACGAAATTTCCTAGCAGCTGACCTATGAACTGATTCAATATAATAATTTGAATTTTTTTTCAGTGAGACCAAGAAGAAGCAATGAGTTTTTCTCCTGGAGGTTAGCATCAGCCATATTTCTCTTTTTCTTTTGATGACTAAGAGATAGCAGTTTCATTTTTGAAACGTTAAAGTTTACAAGCCATTTTAGACATTATCTCTCATTTTTATTATATCGGAATTATCTGACTTAGTAAAAGAGGAGTAAATATCTCTGGACAATGAATTCATCACGGGAACCATTGCTCTTGATATATCAAAGGCTTTTGACAAGATGTAGCAAAGGGTAATAGCTATATAAAAACTTTTGCTATGCGATTTCTGGAAATGATTTCTTAAATATGAATTCCTTCTTGAATGTCGTTGTTAACTGTCAGCCATCGTCAGCTCATGATAACAATGCCGAAATTAAACAAAAATCTGGATGAGCGAAACACACCATCACTGACTAGACCCTGAAACTTCAACTATCATGATGAATGGCTGCTCTCTCTAGAAGGCTCCTTGACTTGAACGTCTGTCTTCACCTCATGTGGAACACATTATGCAATCTGTTGTTCAAGTTGCTTTAAAAAAGTTCGGGTCATTGTACCGCTCCAGTAAGTGATTGAGATCCTTGCTGTATTTTACAAGATTCAGATGAGACCAAAAATGGAGTATTACTGGCGATTCTGTGCTAGATATTTCCATACCACATTTGCCTATTTTGATAGAGTTCAAAAGCGTCTACGCGGCCTTGGGGGTGATTAATTATTTCCTAATTTAAAACGTCTTTCCCACAGACGAAACTTCGCAGACCTCTCGCTTTTTGTCGTTATTTCAATGGCAGGTGTTCTTGAATCTACCAGTGCTGATCTTTGCAGCTAGGAACCGCCATGCAACATACACATGGATGAATCATCCTCTTCCCTTCGAATTCCATTAGTACATTATTCACCACGAACAGATTATTTCCAAGAACTGATAACTGGAAAAGGCTCCCGGTAGGATGTTATCCCGATCACTATAATGTCGACCTCTTCAAGTCTAGGTTTAAACGTTATTCTTTCCTACATAACTTCATGAACTGCAAATCCTGCTCATAGAACAGCACACAGTAACCATACGACTTGAGTGGCTTTTGGGATTTTTATTGGGTGTAAATTTAGTATAATAAAAAAATATTTAAAAGACCGGATACATTTTCGTTAAGTTCAAATAAAGTCCGCAGACGTTTACAATTTTTAGATATTGTGTACATAATTATACAATATCTCCATTATGGTATGAAAGCCAATGTTTTTACAATAAAATTTAAATTATTTAATTGATATTGATAAAAAGCACATTATATATATATATATATATATATATATATATATATATATATATATATATATATATATATATATATATATATATATATAACGTAAATCATTCAAACGAAAACAAATACTGAAGCTAATTATACGGCAAGAGTCACTCTCGCAAACAATATTTAATAATAAAATACAATCAACTTCGAATCCGTTAATGAATGGTATGATCCTTGTTTATAAATTCCGGTTTTATCAGGTCTTATTTTTTCTACGAGCCGGGCTTTCAGTCGTTTCGAACGACCATCATCAGGTAGACATTTCAGTGTGGTTTTGTTAAATTCCAAGTGGTAATGCGACATCGAAAGATTGTGCAGTCCGAAAGAGCAATGAGATATTTTTAAATGTAAGAATAATTTTGGAGCGTGCAGTCGCGACGCTGAGGTTGAAATTTTTTTAAATTTGAAAATTGTGCGTTCTTGTACTGAAGAAAGGTGGCATGAACTAAATTGTTCAATAGTTACAGTAAATGTCACAGTATTATCAGGAATTCGCACTTAGGATCAAGTTATTTTAATATCAGTTATGTAGTGCGTGTTCAATTTATGTAACGTAAATCATTCAAACGAAAAAATTTCAACCACGGCATAAATACCAGTAAGTCCTATAAATTAGAGTTTCTACCATTTGCATGATCGCAATCGCAAAAAAACAAACAAATAACTCTCTTTAAAATAATAACAAAACAGCATTAAAAATAAAAAATAATAATTTTACCTACCATAGTCTTACACAGACCTCATATTGAGTAAAAACAAACAAAAAAAACAACAACAAAAAACGGATAGAAGGTGTGTGAACGTGCGCGCATACGTATATATGTGTGCGCGAGAAAAGATTATTTCGACAACAAAATAGACGAACGATCTGTGAGTTGACACTGACGCTTGGAAAACGTTCGCCACACAATCCAACATTGAATACAGCGACCAATTGCGTACGTAATGGAAGCGAATATACGCCCAGTCCCACACTCTTCATATATATTTATGTTTGTGTAAGCTTCAATGCGTGAACTTACGTGTATGTATGTCCGCGCAAGCATGTGTGGCGTTCCGACAAAAATATAGTTTTAAGATATGTTATATTTATGGAATAAAATGCTCAATATCAGAAATAGAGCGTATGTAAATATAAAAGTGAAAATTGTAGTCAACACTCAGAGGCGACAGACTGTTTCATGCTAAACGCAATCATCAGGCCACATGCGTTTTGTTTCTTCTCAACTCTTTACGGGTCAGTGGTGCATTGTGGGTAGTCTATTTTATTGTATGCAATCTTTTCTAGTAGTTATTTTGCAGGGAGTGGTTTGTTAATCTATTTATTATTTACTTTATTTATTATTGGGATTAATTTATTGTACTTGCTTTTACTTATTTATTTTTATTTATACTGTTCAGTTTTCGATTTTTAAGTAAGGTAATACAAAATTGTTTTCTTGACTGTATTTTGAGATGAGTTCTTGTTGTTTATTTAGTAGACTATTTTGATCTGGGAAGATAATTATAGCTACTTTCCTTCAAGCAGAATTTGCAGTTATCTTCCTTGATATTTTTGGTGTGATTTGCTTTTTGATTTTTATTTTCCTGGATATCATTGGAAAGTATTGTGCTGTTCGCGTATTTACTCTTTGTGAAATGTGTTTTGTGTACGAGGTTTCTTTGTTTTCAGGGTCCTTCAATTATTCTATGTATATTTTCCTTCGTTATCTGATGATTTTATCGTAGCTTGGTATATTACATTGTTTTGTAAGTAATTGCCGCTCTTCCCAACTGTAGGATCTTTGTAGCTCTTAATAAATTTAATCTCTCTAGATATAGCTTTAATCAAATATATATTTATTATTATTAAAAATATATTTATATTTATATTATTAAAATCATATATTATATAGTATTATAATTATATTATTGTATTATATTATAATTATATTTATATTATTATAATTATATTATTATTATTATTATATTTACGCGGTTAATATCTTTTACAGTTTTATATAAAAAAGCAAATCTAGTAAAAACATGAGACGTTCAAACGATTTATTATGTATATTTTTAATATTGTTGAATTTTATGAGCTAAAATTAAAAGGACCTATTAAATATACCCTGGAAACATTACCCGAAACATTTTTTAATCCCAGTTTTATTGTGAAAACGTTGACTTACATAATAAGTGTGTGCATGTGTGAATTCATACATGTTTGTGAATATGTTTGTGAATGTGTGTATTTGTGATTTAGTTATTTCGCATTTTAATATTATTTTGTAATAACAATGCCTTTCATAATATATATTAATTAAGATTAGGAGAGTGAAAGCTATTTTTATTACAAGACTTTTATGTACTTATCTGGAAACGCTTCTCTGATGTGATCCAGCTTTATATTTTGTCATATATTAAATTCATTGTCTTGAATCCAATGTACAAAATGATAATTTATTAAGTGCACATTTGAAAATATGTTTCAGAGTTTGTGATATCAGATTCCCACTTATTTTAATTTTGTTCAGAATACTTTATAACCGGTACGCCTTCCTTCTATTAAATGACTATATGTTTCGAAGTCGAAGAGTTCAAGCATTAAGTGCATATGAAATGCTCCATGACCAAACTGTTTTCACATCCCGCAATTCAGATGACAGTGATTGATGAACCTGATAATCTATAATTTATCACTCAATATTTATTGCCAAAGGGTTAACAGGATTCATGATATGTCAGTAGGAAAAACCAACAAAATGACTAGGCTTCTATGCAGTTTTAAGCCATTAACTCGCTGTCAGATTCGATTTAAGACGCGAAAAATATTGTATCTCAAGATTTTCCTTACATATATATATATATATATATATATATATATATATATATATATATATATATATATATATATATAAGTAAGGAAAATCTTGGTAATCCGTATGGATAATCCCAAGGAGTATGAAATCCTGAGAGCACAATGTTAATTCAGAGCGAATAATTTAATTTAAAGAAAAACAGACCACTACAAAGCTAAATTGTAATAATTTATTTCACCTGAGACTTTTATTTTTCCATGTATCTTCAGACATCACTTTCAAATGGTGAAACGAAAAATGAAATTAATATATATATATGAAATCAATATATATATATATATATATATATATATATATATATATATATATATATATATATATATATACGATGAAATTAAAATTTCTTGACTATTTATATATACAGGTCAATGTTGCATTGTGGGTAGTCTATTCCAACGGTTATTTTGACATGAGTGGTTTCTTAATTTGTTTATTATTTACTTAAATTATTAATTTATTTTACTTGTTTTAGCTTCTTTACTTTTATTTTATTTTTATTTATTCTTTTCACTTGTAAAATTTTGTTTTTGTGTCTGCATTTTGAGATGCCTTCTGATCATTTATTTAGTAGTCTGTTTTGGTCTGGGAATATAATCATAGCTATTTTTTCCTCCAAACACATTTTGAAGTTTTGTGATTGATTGTTGTAAACAATGTGATTTGCTTTTTATTTTTAATTTCACAGATATACTTGGAAAGCATTGTGCTGTTCGTGTATATACTATTTGTGAAAGATGTTTTGTGTGCGTAGTTTCTTTGTTTCCTTGGTACTTCAGTTACTCCTGTGTATATTTGTCTCCGTTTTCTGATTATTACCGTCACTTCGGATTTTGCATTGATTTGTAAGCAATTGCCGTTTAAGGGACCTTCATTCTTGCAGTTACACGCGGGTTCAATTTGTTACGGTGGTTTGTTTGTAGATTTCCTGTTGTGCATTTTTATTATTTGTGTCATGTTCTCGGTGCAACTGTAGCCCATTATTACTGTTTTTCTGTTGTTGTTGAATATTTTGTGGAGAGTACTTGATTCAAGGAAGTGTTTGTGTAAGGGTTTGATGAATATTTTTCAGAGGTTTGTTTTCCGCTTTTGTTGTACGGTGGGTTGAAGAATATGATGTTTTCTCCCTGTTGTTTTTTTCCATTGTGCGGCGTGTATGTGAGAGTTGCCGTGAATGCACAATCTTTTCCGGCTGTTTCATAGTCTTTCATAGCTTAGTTGAATATGGTGTCATTGGGTGAATTGTCAGAAATCATGCGGTTAATTGATTTTGGATGATGTGTGTATATATAGTGGTTTATCTTTGTGTTTATCATTTGGTTTTCTGCATGGCTTATATGAATCTTTTCTTAGGTTGAAGAAAATCTACTTCGTTTAGGTTAGTTTGTATATCTAATCCCATAATTTGAAAATTTTTATTATTGCTAATTTATTTTCGTGTTTTGTTTGTTATATTTTCTTAAGATTATGAGACCGTCGTCCCTTTATTGTCCTCTATCATTTATATCAATTATTTTATTTTGTTCGTTTAATAAATATATAACTATGAGTTCGCACGTTTAATGATTTTTATTTTGTGTGTGTTTATTCTTAATTTTTCCTGAGCTTAGTTGATGACTTTATCTATAATGGGTTCTGTTATAGTAGGGTAGAATTATTTTATGTCTAGTTGTGTAAATTGGCCATTATGTTCTGATTATTGTGGTTGTTGTTGCGTGACCAATCTATAGTTGTTGTTTTTTGTGTGTTTTTCCACTGATTTACTCCAAACTTCTTCCTTAGCTCAGCATTAATTCTTTCTCGTATAGTTTTTCTTATTTTAGCGAGTTCAGTTTTCGTTTGGTTTATGAGTCAGCATCTCGATTTGGTTTTGAAATGTTCTTTGTGGTCTTTTTGTGTGATAAATGCTTGCACCTTAGCGATACAACTTATTCGGTCGTCTAGGTTTATTTTGTTTTAGATTCCTTATTGATATCATGTTGTATTGTTTTTGGTTCTTTTTTGTACGTTTTAGTTATGCTGTCCTTGAGAAATTTATTTTGTGTAGGGGATTAGTTCATATAAATTTCTAGTTTTGTCCACTGCGTTTGTTGAATTGTTCATTTAGCTATATCTTTATTTAGTTTTTTCTTAGAAAATCCCTTGTTTGCGGAATTTTAGGTTTCTTACTAAGTTATTTAAGTCTTTCTCAAAGCTGTCTAGTTCTTTATGTTGCGGGGACTTTTTTTGGTTTAAAAGTTGTATTTTTCCCTGAGTGTGAATTATTCTTAAGTTCCTTGTATAAAAAGAAATGCGATTTCCACAATATTTTTTATGAAGTTTCTATTTTTTAATTAATTTTAGGTTAGATGTGGATGGGAATGAGGTGAGTATGCTTTTGAAGGCTTAGTCGAGGCTAAAATTTTCTATGTCCATAATGTGTTATAAATGTAGCGAAAGTGCTCTACTGTTTATCAAGAGATAAATATGAAGACATATAGTTTTAAGGTATGATATACTTATGGGATAAAGTGCTCAATATCAGAGATAGAGCGTATGTAAATATAAAAGTGAACATTGAAGTCAGCACCCAGAGGCAACAGACTGTTTCATGCTAACCGCAATCATCAGGTCACATTTTTTTCGCGACTATTTATATATACGGGTTCGTGGTGCATTGTGAGTAGTCTATTGCATTGTGGGTAGTCTATTCTAACTGTTATTTTGGTAGTAGTGTCTTGTTAATTTGTTTATTGTGTATTTACTTAGATTTTTGTATATGCTTGTATGTCGATATGTTGGTTTATTTTGGTACTTTTCATGTTGCGGCATAATATATTTGTATTTATTTCTATGTGTGTATATATGTTTATGCGTATATGTATGTACATATATATATATATATATATATATATATATATATATATATATATATATATATATATATATTGGGTTGTGGACATCAATTTCCTGTTTCGGTTGTGTTTTTTGCGTGTTTATTCATCTAAATATGTCTACGTAGTTGTATATTATAATCTGATTATTTATTGTCATTTGCAATATTTCGTCCTTCCCTGCGCATATTATCACTTTAAATGTATCTAACTTGTGACGACTTTTACATCCCCTTTAGATTAACGTTTATTCTAACTGAGATTTTGGCTTTTCAATTAAATCTAAAAAAATAAAATATATGTATTTTTCCTCAGTTTCTTTAAATAATTTTATAATATATTAAACTTAATACAGGTTAAATTTAAAATTCGTAATTTTTAATTTTCATTTTGATAGTAAAATTTAATATTAATTAGAATGATTTTTATTTTATTATAGTCTAACCCTAACATTAAGGCATTAATAATTATAGCCAAGGTTCGTTGTCAAGTTTTTTGAATTTTCATATACTTGTATTTTGATTGGTAATTGTAGCTTATGTAACAGCATTTCCCATATCCAGGGGTGTTGGGTTGATTTGAACCTTTTAAATAGAAAGAAGATAAATTGGCCCCCAGCGAACAACAAAGGGGACTTGGTAGGGTTTCGACGCTGACATTTGCGAGATACTCCAGTCAGCTACAAAGGGAGACGTGGGAGAAAAAGGGAGAAGTTCATGACTACAATAATAACTAGCAGTAAGTGAGATTTTGTTTCATCGAGCCCCGTCAGCCAAAGACGCCTTACGTTGCCAACCGAAAAGAATTAAAGAATTTATAAAAAGAAATAAGATCCTTTAAGAAGCTTTTTAAAATGGCAAGCATAGAAGAGCGTCAACTCCTCGAGGAGCTCCGAGCAATACTCAGGGGGAAATTAAAAACCATGAGGCGTTCTGAGAAGAAAACAAAGATCAAAGAAGCGAGCAAATTTCCTATCCAACCCTTTGGGATTCGCAAGAACATTGTTAGGAGATAAACGCAATGGAAAATTGGAGGAATTATGGGATGAAATTAACAACTACCTTCGAAATTCCATGAATGACTCTGTAAAAGAAGGAAAACTAGGTATAAATACCCCTTTGATTCCTTAGGAGCCACCAGTGTTCCAATTTGACACCTGCTTGTCCACCTGGAAAGAGATGCAAGAAATTGTGAGAGCATACAGATCCGCCTCAGCACCAGGACCGAGTAGATTACCTTACATCGTGTACAAGCGGTGTAAAAGAATTCTCCAAAGGTTGTGGAAAATATTAAGATTAATCTGGAGAAGAGGCAGGTTTGTAGAGCAGTGGAGATTCGCTGATTGTGTATAGATCCTGAAGGAAGAGAGATTAAAGTCGCTGGATCAATTTCGCATTATCTCCTTGCTGAGCACCGAGAGTAAGATCTTTTTCGGGTTATTGTTAAGATGCCCTTCGAACTTCATTCTTAGAAATGGCTACATTGACACACCGGAATGCCAGATTGTCTTGAGCATACAGGCGTCCTGACACAGCTCCTAAGAGAGGCTAGGAAAGCAAAGGGGACCTGATTGTGTTGCCGTTAGATCTCACCAACGCCTACGGGTCCATGCTACACAAACTGGTGGAAGAAGCTCTAAAGAGGCATCACGTACCTCCATCAGTATACGATCTCACAGTATACTACTACGAGAATTTCTGAGATTAGGCGCAGGAAAAACAGTATCAGAATGTTTGACACTGGAAAAAGGTATAATCAGAAGTTGTACAATATCTAATGTCTTATTTTCATTGACCATGAACATGCTGGAAAAAGGCACCAGAGTTTGAATGTCGAGGCCCTGTGTCTAAATCAGGAGTCCGAAGGCACCGATAAGGGCATATATAGACGATTTAACCGTGACAACGATATCTGTTACGGGAGGCAGATGTCTATAAAAGTGTCTCGAAGGACATATGACCTGGGCAAGAATTAATTTCAAGACAGCTGAAAAACAAGAGAGCTTGAAAAAAGGCAAAGTCATGGATAAAGTCCGATTTTCAGTCGCAAGAGCAACAATTCCTACCCCGAGCGAAAAGACTGAAGTGCTTGAGCAATAATTTCATCTGTAGTCTGGAGGACAGAGCAGACTGCAAAGGATCTTCAAGAGTGGATGATATAGATCAACAAATCAGGGTTGTCAGGATGTTTCAAGGTATGGCCTTTTCAACATGCGGTATTGCCCGGGATACTGTGGCCATTGCTCGTCTATGTTATTCCTATTACCACCGTGGGAACGTTAGAGAGAGCAATTAGTAATCGGTTGAGAAGGTGGCTGTGTTTACCGTGATACTTAAGTGATGTGGCCCTCTATGGTGACGAGAACGAGAGAACGGCTGCTGTATGCAGAATCCAAAGGTCCAAAAGTGGCAGCAGCTGGAATTCGGAAAGATCTGGCAGAAAATGGAGCGCTGAAGGAGAGTTGCGAGTGGCGGACCAGAGACTTAGGCATAAAGCTATACTGGGGTCAATAGCTAAAGGAAGAGTGGAGTTCGGGTTTTCCCCAATCCACAAACCAACGTTGCCAAAGGCAAAGAAAGACGCCAACTCATCTAAGAAACCGGATACTGTAGAATGGTCGGTCTAAGTCAGCAGAGGAGCCTGAACGAATTGGGAGAACGTTGATCAGTATGAATTACCTGGTAAGATTGCTGGCGGTCAGATTTTACCCAGTTTAGATTTCTGATTAAATCAGTATATGATGTTCTACTAACCTGCATATATGGGCGAAGTGCGATATCCGCAATTACCAAATATATGCAAGGAAAGAATCATTACAACTCATCGTGAGTCGTTGCACAATAGCTTTGGGTGATGATCGGTACGACCAAGCCCTTAAAGTAAATGTAAACGAGGTGACTAAATCTATAAGGGCTATTAAGTATCAGCCAGGAAAGAAGTTGAATGAAATTAACTTCAGCAAAGCTGGAGTAAAGATCAAGAAAGAAAGGCGAGAGAGAATAAGTCTGTTATCTTCCGCAGACGATTGGCAGTTGATAGTGGACTTAGAGACCCAGCTGAAATTCTCCAGACACATTGCCGTAACATCACTAAGACCAGACCTGATATTGCACTCCGACAACATGAAGCAGTGCATTATTTGGGAACTGTCGGTGTCGTGGAAGAAGTTTATTACACTGGAAAATGAGAGAAAGAGGTCCAAATAACAAGAACTTGTCGAACAATGTCGGCGCAAATCATGGAGAATATATTATGACCCGGTAGAAGTTGGTTGTAGGGGCTTTGCTGGACAGTCTTTGTGCAGAGCCCTAGAAACATTAGGCATAGTGGGGACATCGAGAGCGAGAGCGCTGAAGGACATTACCAATGAAGTGGATTTGGCTTAAGCGATCAGAGCTATGGAAGAACTAGAAAAAAAGAGTGGGAGAAAAAAACAAAAACAAATCCCAAATATACTTAGGGAAACGGAGGGGAGAGTTTCAGTCTATAATGGAATATTGAGAAAATAGCAATCCAAGGTAGTCCAACTGGTATGGATAGGGGTAGAGAACTTTTGGCGCATGTCGTTTTCAATGGATGGAAATGTTTCATTTTCTTATTATTTTAATTTTTTTGCCTTTCGGTTGCCGATTTCGAATATTTAACAGATAGTAAATGTGAATATGTTACTTAATTGAGTAGATAGTTATTTTTTTTTTTTTAGTTATTTAGTTTATTTTTAGTTATTTAGTTTTTTTCCATGCTTAGATTAGGCCATCGTATTATTTTAATCGATAGATCAGAATACTAGCAAGGAATCTCAAATAAATAATTTTGTAATAAGCGTGAAAAACATTTATTTCATTGGCTGACCTATGTCATAAAGAACGGTCGGACTACTAGCCATATATGAATTTTTCGCAATGTCAGGGTGCCTAGATATCAGGGAGGCAGCCTGACCCTTCTGTAGACCACCTTGATACATCTGGAGGGTGGTCTTCAGTGATGTATATCTATCTATCTATCTATCTATCTATCTATCTATCTATCTATCTATCTATCTATGCTGTCATCCGGAGATTCTATATATATATTTACATATAATACAATTTGTGTCCGTAAAAGTTGTCTAATTGATTTTTTTATTCCGGAATCTTTCAAATAATCTACAAGATATACTAACCACTTTCAAATGTTTAAATGATCTCGCCAATAGTATCATAGTTGTTGAAAGGTAGACATAGGTTTAGTTTCTGAATGCGCATATTAAAACACAAGTCCTTTACAATGCATCACGGAACGAACAACCATTTGGATAATTTCTACCCACATTTATATTTTAGGGTGTATTTTGTTCATTCCCTAATGAGATAATGAATGAAAAAGAAACTAAAAAAATCTAGTTACCGTTTAGTATTCGTTCACCGTCAGCATTCAGTTGTTAAAACAGTGACATCCAATGTTTAAGAAAATGTTCCTTGCAACAATATCTATAATAATAATAATAATAATAATAATAATAATAATAATAATAATAATAATAATAATGTGAGAGTATTACACTAAAAGGTAAATAAATAAAATAAATAAAATAAATAAATAAAAATGACATCTAATATACCTATCATGTCACACAGTCAAAAGGACTGCTTCACAGCCATATGTGCGAACTGCTGATAGGCGTTGATAAAAGCAGCATATAAGTTTACAAGCGAGGCAGAGTTCAAAATACTTTCAGGTACAGTAACTGAATCGATTCAGAAGGTGTTACAAAGTGTCCAGAAGTGAGTCACATGTTGATTTGTTTACCTCATCCTTCAAACTAAAACCATAATTCTCGACACCTGGACATCATGTTACGTCGCTACTCACTCTCATGAATAGAAATGCGGACGACATAATCACATAGCGAACACATACAACTGGTCGAGCTACAGAGAAGCAAACTTGTGCTACAGAACCGGTTATTTACTACAGCCCATTTTAATTCACCACGTTAAAATATATCTATGCCAAAATCTCCAATAATTTATGATGAGTTGCTATTATTATTATTATTATTATTATTATTATTATTATTATTGTTATTATTATTATTATTCATTTTATTTCTGTTTTGAATACATTTCTTTCTGGGTCCCGACAAGAGACTTAAGGTTAGAAATTGCATCATGAGACTTTCCACTGAGGAATTTAAAAAAGAAATCACGTACTTTCAAATGATAAAGGCCCTCGTAATGCGTGGACACTATACATGAAAAGATTTTTTTTGTATTTCTTTAAGGCATGTGTAACCAGGAATCCCTTCAATGCGTCTACTGGAATCTTTTCCAATCTATCCGAGGTCTACAACTACAACTGGAATTGTTGATGTTCCCATGTGCCACATTTTGAGATTCCGATTTCAAGGTCCTTATATCAATAAGGAGACACATTTTGTGTTTGAGGTCTCTAATAACAATTTCTGGACGATTAGATTTGATTGTTCTGTCTGTGTATATTGTGAAGTTGCATAAAAATTTTACAGGTCCTATTTCCATAACCGGTTCTGGGTGGTGTTCATACCAATTTCTTTCAGTTTCCTTTCTGTAGACAGATTTTGGTCCATTCTAATATGCCGTGTTTAATATTCATTTATTGCCAATACCGCGAACCCTGTTACAAGATAGTCAATTTTTTCTGGGTATTTAACACAGAATCTGAATTTTGGGCTAATGCAATTTTTCATTATGTGTCCTTGATAATTTCTAGTTAGCAAGCATTGGTGCTGTACAGCATGAAAAAAAACTTTTTCGACTTTTAACCCTGCATCACCAGCCACTGGTGGGTACGACATTTGGCTACATCAGATTTTTTGATACGGAAAGAGAATTGACCATGAACTGGTTTATCGTGCCATCCTTTCTGTATCTGGTCGGTTGCATTTGCTTTCTTTTTTAAGTATTTTGAAGATTCAGTCTGTGTATTATGCTTTGCTTGTATTTTTTCATCGATTTGAAACTCCATGTTCAACGAGGTGGCTTTTGTATTGCTGAATATAGTCGCTTACTGCTTTCATGTTCCTTAACAGTGTGATCCAATTGGTTACTGAGAGTGAAAGAAACAGGGAAAATAGAAGACCATGATGTTTTAAGAAGAAGGAAGATGACGATTGACTTCGCATTTAAATTTTTGAGGATCGTAGATGACAGGAAAGCAATAATCCACAAGACAATTTCAAAAGTCAGTTGAATAGGAAAAACTAATAACATAGAACTTATGGTTATAACTAGGGATTTCAAAAGTAAAATTATAAGACCTATCTGCGAAACTAGTACTCGGCATATATTCGTGAAGGCTATGTACCAAAGAGAGAATCTCATCAGATGAACTAACAATTAACATGAAATTCTTTTGTAGAAAATTCAAAGGAAAGCTACGTCAGTGTGGTATGCATGTGACTGAAACCGAGATGCCAGGTCAGGACCCATTGTACATTCATATTTGGATTCTGTTAAGAATCTTTATAGATACAGGAAACTAGACTCACAATGAACGGTGGAGTTGTGGACTTATAAATGTGAAAGACAGATACTGGGGAGAAAAATGCCTAGCAGGATGTAAGGAACCGAATTTCTTAGAAGAAATCTAAACAATTTATTCAGTATAATCATTTTACTTCAGGCCAGTAGAAAACGTGAAACAAAGAAGCTGTTATGAGTTGCTCTCCCGATGGTTAGCATCAGCCATGCTGAGGGAGAGCAAAAAGTAAGGTTTTGTAAGGTTACTAATAGACAGCAGTTTCTTTTTGAATTGGAGGATTAACAGGCCATTTCTTAATCCAATTAACAAAAAATTGTATATCATTTTCGAGATAAGCCATCCAATTTGATTTTATCGAATCTTACAATATAAAGTAAACTTGTAACACAATACCTAAAATGTATAAATGTTTAGAGTTTCTATTTTGATAGATTGAAACGCTGTTTAAATACATTCATTCAGAATTAATAGTTGATTCTAAAATCGTACATTGTTTACGAACAATCTAAGATATTGTTTACTCAAATCTGTTGTGATTTTTTTTCTTCTTCTGTATAAACATTATCATGATTACCTTTTGTGCTCGTTGTGCTATACACATTATCGATTAGACAATATTCTGCATTCTTATGAAACTTTATACGCATAAACCAGTTAATGTGGAGTATTTTCTTTGATATTTGTTCAATTACTTATCATCGGCATTTCGAAATAAATCTAGAATATTAGTAACTCAAAACTGAATACAGTTATACATAATGATGATATTTTTCTATTTTTTTAAAAAATATCTACGGTTTCGTAAAAATATGCGAATTATTCAACTACTGCTACAAATACAATATTTCATATAATGAACACCAATTTTGTGATATTCTTCTCTCGTGAAAAGTTTTCTTTTTTAGGTTATATAAACATAATTATTAATGAAGAGCGGTTTGACGAAAGTAATCTATTCGAAGAAGCTGTTCACTTATTGGAACAATATTTGGAATATTAATTTAAAAAAAAACAATCTACTTCCTTCGGTTTTCTGGGATTTTTTATGTTATAGTTGGTTGTTTTGTGCTTTTCTTCACGATAATGCAAATCAATATATTGAACTGAGACTGATTGTTCTTTTGATCTTGAAATAAGCCTGCAAGAGTAGTGTGTGTATGTGTATATATATATATATATATATATATATTTATATATATATGTATATATATATATATGTCTGTGTATGTGTGTGTATGTATATATATATATATATATATATATATATATATATATATATATGTGTGTGTGTGTGTGAGCGAGAGAGAGAGAGAGTGTGTGTAATAAAGAATTTGAATGAATGAAGAAGTTACTTGACAAAGGAAATATTTAAATAAATATTTTGGCTTTATATTTTATTTTTCTTAAATATTCAACAAGGAAATTCAAATAAAACATATATAAATGAATAATTATGTCTCCTCTGTTTACTTTCTATGCTAGTAATGATATTTATGATAGCGTCAACAATAATATTTTTAACGTAATTGTTAAAAAATGACAAGATAAAATACATTTTTAATATTTCTTAAAATTTTCACCCGGCATTCTTCAAAGTGTCCTCTCTTCCCAAAGCAGGATGAAAATGTTATTTTATTTATATGGAAGTTCAGCACGTTTCAAGAGAAGTTCTTCCAAGCATAAGATACGTCATTAGTTGGAAGTGTTACCCTTCTTGCTGTTCTTCAAACTAATATGACTACACGAATATTAACAATTCTTTTCAAGATGTAAATGTGCTGTAAGAGAGCAATCCGATCTCACCATTCATGATTCGCTAACGGCATTGTTAGCGTTGACAATCATAAAACTGTCCCAGCTGCAATATTTTTTATTTTTTGCAGTCCAGGAGATTTTACGATCAATGTGAAAATGGCGAACAAGTGTTTGAATTCGAGTTGACTGATGGTCATTGCCCAGGTTTTGTCAGGAAACAAAAGAAAATCGAGTGGTTGAATGTAATTTCACACCACCCATTCCAACTAACCAAACGAAACGTCGCTCTGATGCATAAGAGTCCACCAGGGAGTTCTGTTATTTAATATCACAGGTGTATTCAATGATATGAACACGCACGCGGAGCAGATAATCAAGAACCAGGAATAGACGAAAATATATAATTATGCTGATTTACATCAGCAATGAGAATATATATATATATATATATATATATATATATATTTATTTTAATGAAAAACAGATTACTTTAAGAAATTAAACTTTCATTTTTTCATTTCAACATTTGGAAATAAATCTGATGATCCACTGTCCTTTAAAAGGGCTGTGGTGAAATAATTTATTATATGGAATCGTAAAGTAATCTGTTTTTATTTAAATTATTAGCTCTGATTTACATTGAGCTCTCTGGATTTTATCCTCCCTGGGTGTACCCATACGGATTACCTAGTTTTTCGTAAACTATATATATATATATATATATATATATATATATATATATATATATATATATATATATATATATATATATAATCACTAAAATGGAACTTTGTCAAGTTAGAGAATCGTCTTAACAGCTCAATGCTGATATTATGTAGCCATAGGAGTGACATTTACGTAATCAACTTCTTGTGCTTGATGAAAAAATAATATCTATTTTGTTTTACTAGAAAAGAGTAAGACTTGAATTTCGAACCACAAAACAGCGGCGTTATATGTCTATAATGCATTGATTTCAGTTGTCACATATACAATGTCATGTTTGACACTTGCAGATAGAAAATATTTTAACATTTCCGGTCTGGAATGAAGCAATTTTATGTTATGAGTAATACTTATATATTGGATATAACAACTGATTTTAATTTAATTAATGACAGTTTAAATCTACAATCCAAGAATGGATGTCAAATTTAGGTTGCAAGATGTGATGGGAAGCCAAGCAAAATGATAAGAGATGAGTAGACTCAAAAGTTTCTACTTACAGAATGAAAGATTTTTAGATGATATAAATGCCTCTTTTTCAATGCGATATTTTCAGTTACAACCTCGATATTTTAGTATCAGCTATCAGGCTTTGAATCTTTGCTACAAAAGACATTAAGCTGGTGACCAGGTTATGTGCCGACGATGTAGATTTATCGTCTAACCAGAGACATTAAAAAATAAATCTTTTCAGACGAAGAATTGGTGACCCATTCTTGTGATTTAATTTAGAAAAAGGAAAAAGAAAAACACGCGTTTCTAATCAACGTCAGAGTTGAAGGAAACGGCTGTTGTAGCTGCACGGAAGAAAATTATGCATTATGCAATCTCTCTTGCTGAATCAACCCTATGGAAATCGAGAGTAAAGAAGAACTTAAATTCAATAATCTAATATTATTTTCAATGCAAATATCCAAATGTGCTCCATGTTTTTGTTCCACCGGATCAGTTCTTTGCTGCCAGGATGCACCATTGAATCACCCGCATTTCCCCCATATTCTAAAAGTGAAAATAAATTTCCACTCAGATATTTCTTTCCCAAATTTCTCTTTTCTAAAAACTCACCCCCCCATATATGATTACCCGAACATTGTAATCTTGCCCATATTACGTCCAATATCCCTTCTCATAATCTTCACTTATTGCCACGTTTTCTTCTATTCATATCCCACAGCTCATTCACCATTAGTAATTTGACTGTGTCCTTTTACCTTAAGTGGATCTCCTGTATTAGGTGAAATTCTTTAAAAAATATAAATTCCATCGGTGACTAGATACTCTCCGACATTGAATATAGAAAAAACATGCGTCTCCATTATAAGTAAGACCAAAACATGAAAACGCATAAAAAGAATATTGTCATAATCACTGTAAAATTTAAAACCAAATAATTCTTTTGATATAATACTACAATTTATTTACATCGGGATTATTATAATTAAAACGTATTGTCTGACGTACGCTGCTTCATTTCAGGTGTAAACACGATTTTAAATGAAATCTACATATATATCTAGATGAGATTTAAAAAACAAGGTGCTAGAAATAAATATATTATTTTAATCAATAAAAAGTTTTATATGTCAAATGTGGCTTCCAGTCCATTCGAAACTCAAGCTTCATATAGCCGACAAGAAAACATTGCAGAAATGCAATGCATGTTTATAATTTCCATAATTGATAGAGTCTTTAAAATAATATAACTTTAGAAAATTAATAAATATTTTAATGAACATCCAAAATGATTGGTTCATAATATTTCTCCCGATTTTCAGTTGTTTTTCTCTCTATAGATTAGTCATCCTGAACATTTATCCTCTTTAACCAAATTGCAAAAAGCATTGAATTCAGCGAGATACTCAAAAATTGTTTTATAAAGTAGAGTCGCTAAATTTTTGACAAAATATTTCAAGGATCTTTTTGGAAGATTTGATGTAATCACGTCGCTCAAATTTGGCAGCCATCATAAAAATTGCAGAGGAGCTCCAACAACACGTTACTAAGCTTCAAGTAATTGATGTCGAGTAAAGACAATGAAACCGATGACATGGCTATCGCAGCAGATTTAGAATTAATGATTTTAACTTCGCTCATTTCAGATGAAATGAAATCCAGCATATAATGTGTGACTTCTTCGAAACAACGTCACCTCTCCCTCGTTCTCTTACCACACCCACCCACACAGACACACATAAACACACACACACGCACATAAATATATATATATATATATATATATATATATATATATATATATATATATATATATATATATATATATATATATACAAATGAGAGTAAGAAAGGGATTAGCATAAGGTTAGAATAAAAAATATAATTGTGGATATGTCTTGATTAAATAATTAAATGTCATACTAACGCTAAAGAGAAAACTAAGCTCAAAAGGTGGATTTGGGTGAGTTATTTTTTCATGTCATGATAAACTGGAACATAGACAGGTCATCATCGACAATTGCGGAAAATATGTCAGCGACAAATATATCGTGATTTCAGACAAATATAACGCGTTCTGTTTTTTGAAAGGGCGTTGATGGGAGGGAGAGGTTAATCAGACGTAAAGTTAACAGAAAAATACATATATTTTTTTAATTAACTTTTTTTAAAATGTGGAACATCTATGAAAGATATTACTAATAATAACTGGACGGCAATACATAGCAATATTAAAGCTGAACAAACAAAATAAGGTAATTCAAAATATTTTTGGAACTTAAAAGAAGTTAATAAAACCCCTACTGTAAAATGAAAAATATTTAAAAAAAAACTAGGACCTGTAAATCTTTTACATGAAATCGTCATATTTGCTGACAAAAATCTCTATTAAACCAAAGGAATGAATTAACCTCAAATTGCCGTCACAGTGTATCTTAAAATATAGTTACTTTAAAAAAAAATAGGTTTACTATTTCTTATAGCCAAAATGTATTAATATATAGTGGTCCACCCTCTACCGCAATTATCTTATCTAAATAAAATATCTAACAATTCCTTTCGGGATACTACTTAATGCACTTCCATGGCAGCGCTACGTCTCTCAGATAGAAATGTTTGTCTAGGCCTTTATTTCATATATATATATATATATATATATATATATATATATATATATATATATATATATAACTGCAAATTAATATAACAAAATTTACTTTATGTTGGGGAATTTTGTTTGTTTGCTAATCAATAAAATAAATTCTTTATATGATGGTCCTGCATTTGGTGTGACCAAGCAACAGTCATAGAAGAATACATTTTATTTCTCAGATAGAGAGTTAGTTTGAGTTAGTTTCCAAAGGTTGTTTCCTTCTTGGTATTTTCGTCTATATGCTTTCTTTGTTAGAAATTTATTTTATTTTGTTTGTTCTATTTCATAATCTTACACCCTACGGTACTAGTCGAAAGCCTTAATTCACCCCTTACGTTCTAAATCATGTTAGTAGAATATATTTGTGGACGGCCCAGACAACACCCCAGCGATATAGCCGAGCATTGTAACTCAATTCATACAGAAAAATATATCTGTGAGTATTATTTTTTTTCAATTTCATGCTATTTGATAAAAATAAAATAATGTGTAATGGAGAGTGTAATTAGCTTTATATTATTTGTATGATTAATTTTCTTTATAACAATTTCGGAAATGTTAAGGAGATAATTATATATTATTGGTCTTCAACGCTTTTCAAATTGTGAAGTGTATACGTTTTAACTCCAGTGATTAATTCAAAAATATATCATGGTCAATTATTTACGCAGTTTAGCAATGATTCTGTTAATGATTTTAACGTTAAATCAATAATACTTTCAATTATCTCATTTTTTAAAACTAATCATTTAGTAATTATATCCAAATGCGGGATTTTCGTGCAAGACAGAAAGAATAATCGATTTGTTTGCAGGAAACATTTGCTTTTGTTTTGCAAAACACTGACAGGAATGAAATGATTAATGGAATCCTCTTTTGTGTTAATTTTAAAAAACATACATGCGAAATATCGTATTGGATTTTAAAAAAAAAACGGTTTGTTTATGGCGTACATGATAGATGTCGGATGTTATTAAACTTAACACTCTAATGATAAGACAGATACAACACTATTATTTCACTGATCATTCACTCCAGTCACACACTAAACTATATACACATTAAAAGGTTTGATATGTGAATATTCTACTAATTCTTTAAAAGCCACTCTGTCTGAGATTATAATTCCCAATTTTGATCGAGAATTTTTTGACAGTGACTGGGTTACTGGTAGATGTGTTTCTTTTTTATTCACTCACGCTGTATTAAGCTTTCTAGTTTTACAATATTACGTCATTCAGGTTGTTCACATTTTACTTTCAATAAGTATATCGCATCGTTCCTATGACAAAATCATTGTGGCTAGTCATTTCTATTTTATTATAGCAGGAAAGAAATGTTTTCTACAGCAAGATGCATGGAATCTAAAACTCAAGATATCATATTAGACAAATATTAAATTTTATGCCAGTGGTAAGAAAAAAAAACAAAAATTAAAAAAATTAGGATAATTGCTCGGGAATTTCTTTTATTAATCAATCTTTATTTCTTTGTTAGAAATGTTTGTGTAAAACATATTTCTGTTTATTATTCTTTTCTCTTGCCTTATATCCCCTCACATAACTTCTGTGTTCGCGTTAGCGGTTCACTTATGGTGTTCCAATTTGAATCTGTGAACGCTTCCACACCGCAGATGATTAACAAGCCGAAGATATAAACAGACTACTTGACCAACAAAAATGATTTAAACAGCAATTTTGCTCTTGAATACAAACGAAATGTATCTTTGGATAATTTAAGTCACCTAAAAGCAATTCAAGGAAGAAGTATATACAGCGACTCAATTTGTACGTAATAGGAGATGTTGAGTCTATGATCAAAATATGATTATTTCAAAAGAAACATTATTGAAAGCAATTAAAGACATCATACAGAAATAAAAAATTACAATTGATATACGTGATTAATGAACTGGTTTGGTTGTTTGTTTATCGGCACGTAAACCTCTAGGGGTCATTTATAGTCGAAATCTAAATATGTTGTTCTCAATCTTATGGTTCCAACTACACAGGCTTTAAATGCAATTCTGTACTATCAACTCCAGATATTTCGTATATGATTTGATACTTTCAGAGTAAACCTATATTTTAATAGATGTATAATTGATCTAGGTTGCAGTTGATCTTTGTTATATGTTTTGGTATAAACCTATTCCTTTAATGTAGGACATTATGTTAACAGTTGCAGTATTTTCAAAACGTCTTCAAATTTTGTTTTCCTTGTATTATTTATATATTACAGACGTTAAGGGAGTACATTAAGTTAAAATATGTTTCACCAGCCGTGCTCCTACGCATATTATATAAGTTGGTTGATCTTCATTCTTTAGCAAGTATGATGGGTTACGTATATATGTAGTCGAGACAGAGCGGACCTTATCTTTCCTTCCTTTTCTTGACATTTGTTTCCATTCATATATTATTGGTTAGATTGTGAGATGTTTATTACTTGTGTTGGTCCAGTGCTTCTATCATTTCTGTTGAATGAAACTGTTTATTTTAATTTTCATTTCTGTATAAGGGATCTTGATATTTTTTTTATCAAGGGTTTCATTTTGTACCAACTTGCCGGCAGAATATAATTGATAATTTCCTGTAATTCCAGAATAGAATTGGGTCTTTACAATTGGATAATAAATCCGGCCTGCATAGCAATTTTAACAAAAGTGGGATGTCGTGTTATTTCTTTTTCTTGCTATTATAAGTCACAGAGACACAAAGAATATTACATATGTTTTATTCTTCCTTCTAGCGACGGATTTGCGTACTTGGTCTAATGCAGAGAAAATTACATTTAGTAGATGTTACTTTTTTTCTTGTTATACACTGCAACTCATACTCTTTATTTTTTTGTATTTTCATTCATTCATCCCTGAAAGTTATGAGTGCCTGTGATAACTGATTTTGATTTTTGGAATTCCTCTTGAAATATAATTGGATGCGTAAGTATTTTATGATGTTTGCAGAGTTTTAGATTTATTTCAGATATTCATATGGTCTGAGGTGGTATATGTTCGAAGATTGAATTATGGATTCTAGTTATAGATATTTCTGCTTCTACAATGATTGGCTCTATCCAGAGTCGAAAGGATTTTTTAGGTTTTTCCGTTTTGTTGGAAGAAGTTTCAGTATTTTGGATCGAATGTGACATTACATGCAGGATTAGAGGGGTTTCTCTTAATTTTATATCGTATTGTATGGCTAGTTTCTCCCGTTTGAATTTTGGTGAAGATTCGTTTGTTTCTACTAAAAAACCTTTCCATAGGAGCTGTTCTAAATGCTCTAAGCGTTCATGTAAAGATGGATTAATTACTTTAAGATAAGATTCCGTTGTTGATTGATATATTACGTTTCCTTATTACAGCTTGAATCGAATCAATTTTCTGTATAATTTAAGCACCGTTTGAGGGTCTGCACCGCAATCTTTGTGGGTCACAAATCTCTAGAGTTGTAATGCTTCAGTGCATTTTCTTTTCAGATATTTGAAGTGTGGTATGAACGATATTCTGATGTCGAGAATGATTCCGAAGAACTTGTAATCGTCTACCATTTGAATTTCTGTCTGTTCCAGTTGCAATCTACGATCATTATGCAGTTTCCTTTCACTATAAGTAATGTACACATTTTTTCTGGTTTTTGAAAATGTGTTGATACTATTTATACATTCCAGCAGATGCCTTTGAATGATATGCATCTTTCTATACCGGTAACTTACAGCAGAATCATCTAACTACAAATATCCATTTATGCATACATATATACTTGTTTTTTTGCAATGTTATTTATTTTAATAATGAACAATGTGGCTGACATTATACTCACTTGCTTTTTGTGGGACAGAATAGATATAATAAGGTCATGAACATTTTTATTTGACAGAAAATTGTGGGTGAACTCTGATATTCTATCTTTCAGTTCAAGGTCATGAAGATCTCTCCTGTTCCTTTATAACGCTTCCCAAGGGAAACAAGTGATTAACTGTATATCTGTTTTTCCGAAATATATATTGTAAGTCTGTCATTAATTTGTTGAAATACTAAAGTAATCTATTATTTACCATTCTCTCCAAAGTTCTAGATAAACAGTTTGTAAAAGAAATCCCTCTATAATTTTCAGGGTCTGAACTCTCTTTTCCTGATTTTGGAATCTATAGGGTAGGTCTACTTAATATATAGCTGATTAGGGTGACGGATGTTAGTCCTTTGTTGAATTTTCTAAGTGCTGCTTTACGTAGTACAATTACTTCGTAACTTATACCATCGGACCAGGGTCTGTTTCTTCTGTATGGTGTTGGATTTTGAGGGATGCATTCTTTTGCTATAGTTATTAGGGCTGAAATGAAATGTCCTTCTGTTTCCATATTATTTTGAGTTAGCTTGCCTTGATAATATTGCAATCTTTTCACAACCAACCTTGATTCTCCTCTGTCTAGGTGGGTTTTCGTCGATTACTTCACTGTCGCTCAGAATGATGGGGAAATAATCGCTACCTCATGTAATTTCGTAAATACTCTAGGCAAATTAATAGATCACGAAATTCTAGGATTCCATTTGTTGAATCCATAGTTGTCAGTTTGTGTGTGTGTGTGTGTGTGTGTGTGTGTGTGTGTGTGTGTGTGTGTGTGTTTGGTGGAGTAGGAATAAATCATAATCCAGAATACATTTCTGATTTTTTAATTTTTTGTTTGTCTTCTCAGATACCCTGATGGTACAGTGACTATTAAAATCCACTAGGATAATGAAGGGTTTGCGTAATTGATTTGTCGGATCTTCTTTGCCTCGGTATATCTAATCATTTGATGGAATATACAGAGAGCATATGCTGACATTGTTCTGTGTAAAGTGGCTCTCACCTAAACTACTCTGCGGTATGTCATTTTATTAGGGCGGTTACGCTTCCAGAGGCACTGAATCTTGAGTTGTGAATAGGTGCTGTGAATGGATTGTTGGTAATTTCTAATAGTAATGTTGTTTTGTTTTAAATATTTCTTGGAAAATAAACAGCAGGATCCAATGTTGTAGTTATAATGAGTAATTCATTGTCATTTGGCTTTAGTCCACGACAATTCTATTGGATGATTCTATATCCCACGTTTATATTTTTCCATTCTCCCTATGACCTCGAATTTAATTTTATGGCTGTCAAAGGTGTTTTGTATAAGTTGGTTGGTCATGAATTTCCGGAGATATCTATTTTGACATTTGAAGGACTGATTGCTGAGCTTTGAGTTTTTTTTAATCACTATTGTTTTAGGTGGTGATTGTGAGTTTTGTATATGAGGTATTTGAGCCGTAGCATGTGGCTGTGAAATGGTTCATTTTTATTTATTTATTTATTCTGTTTCGCTGCTTTCGTTAGAGTATGTACTTAGCCAGTCGATTGAGCCAAATTACACCAACATCTCGATCAATGCTCGACATTTGTCTGATTTGTTGTTATTGCTGATAATTCGATTCTTCTTCTGAGCTACATTGGTCCAGGTATGGCCTTTCATATATAAATCCATTATATTTTATTGCTTCTGAGAAAGATATATCTCTTCTATAATTCACCTCCATGATTGTTTCACTCTTTTATATTTATAGTAATATTTCGAAAATACTGGATGATTCTTTTGGCAATTAGAGCATTCAGCATCGTGAGTACAATTTTTCGTCATATGATATCGGTCTTTTTTTACTACATTTTCCGTATACCTGGTATCGTCCGCAACACTTCTTGAAGTGCCTATATTTCTGACACTTGAAACATCTCAACGGATTGGATATGTATTGATCAAATGACTCGATTATGAATCCAATTTTTGTTTCATTTAGGATTGAGAGATTTTAAAATTTTAAATATATGCGAGCATTTAAATTTATTGATCACTCATTTTCTATGTCTACCCTCTTATACTTTGTGGCCACGTGTATTCCTGAGGCTGTATTTATTTTCCCGTACAAGGACATCTCTCTATTTCAAATATCAGCACTTTATGCGGTCCATGTATTCTACAGTCCCAAACGACAGGGCTATGATCTAATGAAATATAAAATAATGAAAGATGCAAAGACAATGGTGCAGAGTATATGAAATTATAATATTCATAAAAAATAAATGCATGTAAATAAAATAAGATTGGCTGAATGTAAAATGTGCTAAGATTTAAAATTTACAGAATACTGAAACAGAAAGTATGAACCAAAAAACAGCAGACCATAAAGCATTCTCTGAAATGAACGATCATAATGGAAACATGAGTCTAAGCATTTCTGAAATGCTGTTGAAAAGAGCAAGCACGCTTTGAAACTATTTCTGGTTTTAATATTTGGTCAGATTTGGGAATTCAACTGATTCAAACATAACCATCACTATTACACGGGTTGAATGTATAAATAAAATAACACTTGTGTGTTAACATATGTTATGGTCCAAGTTCCATGTACCACAGTGATGGTCCAGGGCAGAACCAATGAAGAATAACTCGAACACAGAGATGGAATAACGCATATATCTTACAAACAGAAATATGTACAAAGAAGTAGAAGTATTAGTAATGAATATGGTTAGAGTGAACTATGTTGTCTCGACAAGTATCACTATTCCAATGTTCTTACAATAATCCTCTCTGCTCCCTCTTGAGGCGCAGTATTTATAATGTCCGGAATAATCCTTTATTATTATAGGTAAGTTCCCATAACAACATAATGTCGGGATGAAAATAAAACATTCTGAAAGAGAATATGTGACAAGTATACACATTTTGACAGCTGAAGAAATGTTTTAGCATCAGTCAAGTTTGGGTTGTAGAGCCACCATGTGTACTGCAGCCACATGAGAAGTGGTGTTTCTTGGGCAACATAGACTGACGGAGCCCAACCCTCTCCAGGCCGGTTTTGAATTCAGAGTTTCTCCTTATCCTAGATCGGTTACCATCCAATTTACCCGTAGCTGGGGGAAGACGAAGATAATTATCTTTCGTAAGAGTATTATCATGTAAGTGAATGTAATGGAATTCGAGCTCGGCTTTCCATTTCGTTAACCATTACTCCACCGTGCTTCCCAGATTAATGTATTTGCCTTATAAACAACATATGAAGGAATGTGAACGTTATCGAACAATCAGCTTTATGAACCGTGTATTATTGGAATTCTACTAAATGGAAATCGTACATGAATGAATCCGGAATAAAAAGAGAGACAATATGGCTTTGTTCCATATACAAGAACAATAAATGCAATTTAACTCTTCTGAATATTGCTAACATTTGAAATAGAAGTTAAAAATGATAAAATCATATGGTTTAGAGATTCAGTTCATATGTAACGTTATAAAGACAAACGTGTTGAAATATCGGGAAAGATTGGTTGATATAGAAAAGCTGTTAAACCAAAAAATAACCTATAATGGGGACAAACTATGTGCGAATTCTGTGAAGCACAATACCAATAGAACTGAGATGAGGATATGTTTTCGCATAGAATTTATTTCAATTGTACAACGAGATAATTCTACGCTGTTGAGAAGAGCTAGGAGAATGTATTGTGAGTGGCATAATCTTTAAGAAAAGCTGAGAAATGTAGATGACAGCTTCATACTCTGGCCGCACCAGGAAACTGGACAAATACTTCTGTGAGCATGTGAACGCAATAAAACACTCGATACTCTTCAAAATGGAAGAAGAAAATAATAATTAGCTTAACTTCCTGGATTTTGTAACAATTCGCACAGAGAAAGTGTTTCAAAGCATATTTATATCGCAATCCAGCCTTGACTGGATAATACCTGAATTTCATTCCCACCATCCATCCAGTGTGAAGAAAGGGATTGTTGGATGCCTACTAATATCAGTCAAAAATCATAAGTGACAACCCAGACATATACCAACAAGAAATGATCAGCACCAAATGTACCGTTTTGAACAACAACTACTCAGTAAATATAACATCAGTGTGTAAATGAGGAAGCCTTACGCTAAAGATCAAACTGCAGGAACATCGGAGAGCTGTAGTGAGCAGTGAAAAAATGAAATCAGGAATGGCCGATCCTGTACAGAGAGAAGAGGCAGTCATCAGCGCCTGTAGAATGAAATGAAAATACTGGAAAAGTAACAACACTGGAAAGTTACACGTCTGAAAAACTCGGCGCGTATGGTAGTCTATGAACCTACTTAGTAGGCCTAGCATAGAAATAAATAGAATATGGGAACTGCTAATAATAACAAATGACAGGTAGTCTTCAACAACCGCAGTCTAAACATGACGTTAGCAGCAGCAACAATGGCGATGATGGCAGTTCAACAGGACGGGCAAAAGCAGCAGAAGCAACATTAATCAGTAGTTAGGTTTAGGGCTCCAGCGTCGTTTCGTGAATATTGTAACATAGCGGGTTAAAGTTCACTGGGTTGTGTATTAGGCACAGTGGAATTGGACGAGTAATAAATGAGCAGTACTTAATAGCAAGACATTGGCAGTGAACCGACAATATTCTACCTTCGTAGCTTAAATAAACTGTTTAGTGCATAATTACTAGTAGGTTATACGGATCAGTACAGACCTGAAGAAGGTTGGATGGCACAACAACAAAGTCGAGGAGACTAGGGATCCAGGTTCTCTACTGCAAATTGTCTTGAGGGATTTATAATCTCTTACTAGACTGTCCTTTTATGTGATGTCTTGTGAAAACTGCACCGGTCGAAGTTGACACTCTGTCGTTTTCTTTTCTCCCTTCCCTCTTGTCCAACAGCTGATTCTTTCTTATACTCAATGGGGTCATAAATTCCGCCCCCAGCCAAAATTTTTAGGTACTAGAAATACTTGATTGCAAATGACTATATATATATATATGTGTGTGTGTGTGTGTGTGTGTGTGTTTCGTTAAAGACACCTGAGAAGGTACTGTGATTAAAGATTAAATTTTTTGTATTCTTGTCTTCGTATAAGTTTTTCGTAACTGAATATAACAATTGTAAAAACGGTTCAAAATCTCTGAATATTCGATAGCTTTCGTCTATTCTTTTAGCCATTATCAAGTACAATGTTTGTTTTTTTTATTTTTAACTGAATGTGTGATTTTTATGTATGTATCTGAATTTATAGGTCAGCATGTTATGGCCCTGTTCATAGTTCCTGTTACTGAGTCTTGGCTTTTACTTATTTTATTATTAGTACTTTCATTATTTTTAATCTTTATTACATGTGGATGACGCTATTATACTTGTATTTTCTAGTAGTATGTTTCGGATGGTGTTCGGTAGATTTACGTGTGTATTTAAATTAGCCCTAATTGAGCTATGGTCAGATAGGTAGATAGGTATGTACCTTAATCGCAGTACCTTGTGCCTCGTCTTTAACGAAACTTCTATAAAAAAATGATTGCTGCCTAATGATATATATATATATATATATATATATATATATATATATATATATATATATATATATATATGTGTGTGTGTGTGGATGACAAAAATATATATATATATATAACGTAGGATAAAAATATAGTTTTAGAGTAGAGTAATTAATCCTTATTAAGTGTTATTGGCAAGAAACAATCGGAATCAATAAACAATGAGAAAAGAAAGAAACTGAACATTACTAAACAAACAATATATATGCATGACAAAACTATGCAAAGCAACAGTAATGCCGAAATCTTTTCAAAATGAGAATTGTGCTAATAAGATAAAGCAATGAATTCAAGTGGTTATAGTGTTATAATTTTAATACAAAAATAACAAAATATTGCGGATGAGATTCAGAAGCAGCCCATATTTATTGGTTAGGAAAAAATCCCAGCATACATCTGTGAGATTTGTCTATAAATTTTGGGATGAAGATGTTCTTGAAAGTCAGATTAATAGCAAATTAGGTATACTATACAGAGTGCAATGGGTAAATTATATTTTTCATTTCGCGCATGCGCGTTGTTTGTTCTTTATTTTGTTGACTTCACAGTATGGTAGAGTCAATTATGCATCGTCTGTGAGAAAAAGAGCACTATGACGCAATTCACTTCGTCAGAAATTTGGGAACGGTATGCTGTACTGCTTGGCATTCGTGCTGGATAAAAACATTACAGGATTTTTGGTATCAATCTGGGGACAGTGCACAGGATTCAGAAAGATTTGGATGTCTAATGGTGATTACGAAAGTGTTTGGAGTGATACATTTATCTGGCCTCAGACTCAACAAGCAGACCTAAATGAAGTACCTTGAGGAAATAGTGCTGTCCTTGTCCAAGAGGGTGGCTACTGGAAGACAGTATGTCTGGCAACAGGATTCTGACCATGCCACAGAAACAGGAGAATCCCCTCAATGTTATCAGACAATTTCTGCGACTCCATATGCTCATGTAATTCGCGATACTGTGGGGGGCATTTGACCCAGAGACCAACAATCTCCTTGTAACACCAAAGATGAACTGAAGGCGTGAATTATAGAAGCATTGGCCAGATTAAACAAGACCGCTCAGAAGAGATGCAGAAGATTCTGTAGTCGCAAACCAATGGTGATTTTATTGAATAAAGTTAGTCTTTAGTATTTCATTATATGTTTGTGTAATTTTGCTAAATATATCTGTTAAAATACTATGTCAGTATTATTTTCATTTCTGCGTATTTTATACATAAATTTATACAGCGCACCCTGTATTTATGGGTAAAATTTCCCAATATTTGGGTTGGGTCGCATGTAAATATAAAAGTGAACACTGAGGTCAACACGAATGGCGACAGTCTGTTTCGTGCTTGGAGGTAATCATCAGACCATGTGTCTTTTGAGGTGGCATGACTATTTAATTATGCTGGTTAGAGTTAGATTATGCGCAACAAGACCTTTTTTTTTGGATATTCTATTATCTTAACGTTGAAACCTTGTATCGTTCAGTTGAGAGTTAGACATGTTGAATGCCGCCATTTTGAACCAGAATTGAACTTTTAAAGATGGAGTCTAAAAAGTTGCCTGTAATAGGCTCCATGAAATCTGCGTTAAATAAATACAGAAAGTTTGTTTGGATCCTGCTCCAGCTTTTTGGACAGTCAAAACATGACTTGGCAGATTTCGTCAGGTGATTTTAAACTACACGATCAACAAGACGCCGGTGTGTATGAAGACGCTCTGGAGAATAAACTAAGATGTCGACGGAAAAGATTGCAAAGTGTTTGAAAATCGATATCTTAACTGCCTTTCATTAATTGAAGAGGATGCGATTCGTTTCTAAACTCGACACGCAGATGCCACATTCTGTAATGGAAAAACCCTATGCCGCTCCGAATTCTGCGGTGATGTATTTGTTTTTACCCCACGAAATGGAGTATTATTGGACTGAATTTCACAGGTGATGAAGCATAGATCATTTACAATAAGGTTCGATCCAAACGGGATTGATTACAAGCCTGTAATTGTTCAGAACCGGTGACTAAAACGAGCTTGCATCTAATAAGTCTTTTGCTGTCAGTTTGGTAGATTGCAGAGGGAAAATTCTCACTGAGACTCTTCCAGCCGGCGCAAAAATAATTGCAAATATCTATTGCAACCAACTGACCAATCTCAATCAATACGACTATTCAAGAATAACGGCCACTTTTGGAAAATCGGAAAGGTGTCATTAGCCAACATGAAAAGTCAAGGCGGAATGTTACAAAATATACCTTATAGAAGCTAAAAGAATTGAAATTGGGAAAAAATCCAGCACTCCTCTATTCCGTTGACTTTGCTCTTTCGGCTTTGTAATGATCTGATAATTTAAATTATTCTAAAGGATATTTAGTAGAATAATCAAATTCAGATTTCGGTAGTTGACTGTGGCCATTCCATTATGTTATCTTCTCTAAACATTGTACACTCAAAGGATTCAGGTTTAACTCCTTAGATAGACGAGAAGGTCGATTATCGTGTGCATGAAGACATACTTCACTTTGAAACTGCGAAGCTGGGACTGTAATTGTCAAAGAATATCTCGTACATGAAGTCGCAATAATTAGCACTGTTCATCAATTTTGAATGATCTAATAATAGTTTTGTAGACAACCACAGCTCATATAATCAAAATACCGTTTCATTGATGCAGTCTTTTAGCCGTAGGCACATCGGATAAAATCAATCCCTTGGTTCATCGATCAGATCTGACGAGTGTAAGCCGATATTTATCTATGAAAATTACATTGGATGCAGGTTTACGTCCTACCCAGGACTAATAAGGACCTTATAGGTCAGTTCCAAATATGACAGGAATGAAAGCCCCTAATTTCAATTTCGGAATTGACTTTGTAAACAAATCCGACACGTTATTTTCCGATTGAACATATTCAA
Organism: Acanthosepion esculentum; assembly: GCA_964036315.1. NCBI lineage: Eukaryota > Metazoa > Mollusca > Cephalopoda > Sepiida > Sepiidae > Acanthosepion > Acanthosepion esculentum. Next base: position 1,412,530 of record OZ038477.1, read on the forward strand.
TTTGTACTGTTTTCGTTTGTACCTGATCCCTAACAAATTGATATTTAATATCAATATGCTTTGATCTTTAATGTATTATTAGATTTGTAGCCAAAGCAATACTGGCCTGATTGTCACAGTAAATAGTTATAGGCTGACATATTATCAGTGTTGTAATTGTTTTTATTAGTAATTTAAGAAAAATAGCCTCTTGTGTTGCTTGCGACAATGCAACATATTCCGCCTCACATGTTGAAAGTGAAATCATTCCCTGTTTCTTAGATTTCCAGCCAATTATTGGATTATCTTTTGCCAATCTATCCGTGATACTGTTACGATCTGGTGAAATACTAGGCATTGATTCTTCGTTCCCTTTAAATAACGTAATACTTGCTTAGATCTTGTTAAATGCACAGTCCTCGGTTTATTTAAGTTTTGAGACAACTTAGTAACCGTATAGCAAATGTCTGGCCTTGTTGATGTCATGACGTAAATAAGACTTCCAATCAATATTCTGTATTCTTTCTCACACGCCGCTATACCATCTTCATTATTCATAATTGTGTTTAAATCCATTACATGCAGTAATTCGTGTTTTACAATTTTGCATGCTGAATGTAGATAAGAGTTATTCGATGTATCAGGATAGATTCATTGTATTAGTGTTGTCCTTAAATTAGAACTACACCAAAAAACTATGATAGTCGACTCAAGTCGGTCATTTTAAACCTTATATTTAAGGAATTTTTAATTTTTAATAGAGAAGTTTCACATTTTGAAGCAATTAACATATATTACGTTATTAAATGTTCTTGTGTACAGGCATGGGTCAACTGGGGAAGGTTCAAGAAGTTGTTCAATTAAATAGGAATGTAGTAATTTATCCCACGTTCTTCCGCTTTGTTTGAGCACATATAGTGACATTTTGAGTTTCCAAACATAATTATCACCTTTTTCAAAACCTTCTGGCGGTTCTATGTATATTTCATATACATCGGAGCATTTAAATACGCTGCTTTAACATCCATATGGTGTATATGCATACCATAATGTGCGGTCATTTGCATCAAAATTATGATTGTTGTCATGTTTGTTGTTGGACTGAAAGTTTCTACATAATCTTCCCCGTATATCTACGAGAATCCTTTAGCTACAAAACGAGCCTTATACACAGGTGAGCCATCCTCAGTTCACTTTATAGTATAAACCCAACGGCTGCCGATAATATTTTTATCATCCGGGGCCTTTTTCAATTCAAAAGTATCATTTGATACTAGGGATTCCATTTCTTTTTGCATGGCGACTATCCATCGTTTGGAATTATCAGAATTTATGGCTTCTTGATAGTTCTTCGGGATACATTGCACCGAATAGCAACAGTGAATGTCACAGATATTACATTGACCCATTCCAAAATAGTCTGGCTTTCTTCTATTTCTGGTCGGATAACGCGAAATCTGCCCCTCCTCTTCTGTTGTATTTTCTTTTAACTCAATGTTTGTGTCTGATTTGTCTTCGTCTATATCATCTGGTATAACACCTCCATTTAATTGTGGATTTTGAACGGGTTTTCTGTTTATAGGCCCTATCTCATAATTAGGCTGTACTAGTTCGTGTTGGACCAGTTCCTCGCAGTTAATGTTCTTTTCTTCGGGATCCTCCACTTGTTCAAAGGAATCTGATCTTCCTTATTATTTTACTTTGTGGGAAATAAATCATATAGGCCGGACGTGTTTTGACATAGCCAATGAATATACCTCTTTCAATTTTTGGATTTAGTTTTGCCCTGTGGTTGACATATGTGTAGCAAATTGTACCAAAAATATGCATACCACTTACATTGGGTTTGTAGTTCGTATAAGCCTCGTAGGGAGTCGTTTTAATGTTACTATTATGGCAACGGATTCTTATATATATACGGCTGTATTTAATGCATAGACGCATCCATTTTTGGGTAAGTTAGATTCTATTAGCAAACATCTAGCCATTTCGAAAAGCGTCCGCCAACTACGTTCAGCGATTCCGGGGACAGGTTTTCTCATGTTTAATGCCTTCATTTATTCGGAGGCTTTCGCAATCATTAGAAATAGATTCTCCACCATTATCTGTTTTAATTATTTTCACTTTTCCATAAGGTGAAATATCAGATAAATACATTCTTGTAGTTTGTAGGGTATCAGATATGTTTTTCAGAAAATATATCGTAAGTCCTGAATATTCGTCAACAAAGTTTAATACATATGAATAGGTGCCAATACCCATTGGTGAAATTGGACCCGATAAGTCGCAATAAACTCTGAACAAGATGTCTGTTGATTTTGGGATTTGATTCCTATTTCTATATTTCGTCATTTTCCCTTTAATACATGTGTCACAATGTTGTAAGGCCTTTCATTCCAGTGACGTGTTCTTGCAATCTTTTAACATCCGAATTATTACAGTCGCCTAATATTTTATGCTAAGTCCTTATGTCGTGGGTGGCTGTTTTCACAGATTTAATACTTTTTCAAATAATACAAACGTCCATTTTGCTGTATATTAAATTCAGTACCGTCTGGGTATATTAACTTTGAATTCTCTCGGTGAAAATTAACTTAAATACTAGTTCTCACAGCAGACTGAACCTGGAAAATATTTTGTTTAAATTTAGGGATATATAAAGCCCGTTTTAATAAACATTTACAAATATTTCCTTTAGTATCGCGTACATAAATACAGGCACCGCCTCTTTTTAAATCTAAAGTATTAACTCTGGTACCGTCAGCCAACTCAATAAAGTGGGAATCTGGCTCGAAGTTGGGGTCAAAATTCATAAATTTTGTTTCATCTGTAATTCCATGATTTGTCGCACCCGTGTCGACTAGGTAAGAATTATAATTATTGGGTATAGTATCCAATTCAAACGAAAAAGCGGATGTTCGCTCATTCGGAAAAGCTTTTACATTTTTACAAAAATCACTCCTTGTATGAAATTGAGATTTCGCACGTACATGCCCGGCTCTTCCACAACGAAAGCAGATGATTTGATTTTTTATTATTATTGTTGTTGTTGTTGTTGCTGTTGTTATTGTCATAGGTTTTTAAGCCCTTTGTTTTAATATCATAATTCCTAGTCTGGTAGGTTTGAGGGACTGGTTTTCTGAATGAAAAAAAAAAAACGTTCTCAGGTGCATTCCGTTATTTCCTTGATTTGGGGGATTACACATTTTGTCAGTTCCTTCATGACTACGTAACGCAATTTTAAACTCAGTGAAAGTTAATTTTTTATCTTTTTGAGTTATGACTGTCATGAATGTTTTGAATGTTGCTGGTAATCCCTTTAAAACTATGGCTATTAGCAGCCCATCTGAGATAGTCTCACCTGCCATTTTAAAGGCATTTGTGACATTCTTAGCTCGTATAATATAATCTGTTACATATTCATTTTCTCGTCTCCTTAACAAGGTTAGTTCAGTATATAAAGCAATAATTTTGTGTTTACCTTTTGACAAATAATCTTCACGATATATTCTTAAAACTTGGCGACCGTCGTCCCTGGCTTCTCTCATTATTAAAGACAAACTTCTGTCATCCAGGTATTGTATTAATTCGGCGAACACGTTCGCATTTCTTTCCATTAAATCATCATCTTCTTTTTGGCCATCTTGGCAAAGAACGATGAAGTTTTTTGTATTCTAAGGTAACCTTCGTAATATTGTACAGATCTAAATGCAGACTAGAATCCGTCAACCATTTTACTTAATGGACCGTCTGGCTTACTCTGGTTATTATGATTTAAAATATTTTAGATCTATCAAGAAGCTTCAAATGTGCGTATTTATAGAAATAAAAATAACAAAGTCGTTTCCCTAAACCAAAATTCTTTATATTAGTTTGCTGATAGATGCTGATTTTTAGGAAAAACAACATCTAGTGAATATATTATAGATATCAAAAGATGCAAATAATTTTGGCTCAGATGTTTCATCAACGTCCACTTATGTATGACCGTATAATTTATCAAAAGTATTTGGGGAAACAAATAGTGGTACACATACAAATTTTAAATTTATTGCATTTCCAACTAATGAATAAACATACTTTTCATATAATTAACTGTACGCAGATGCATAATAACAATATGAATAGAAAACAGAAAAAACTGACTTAATAGAAATAAATCCCATTTATCCATTTTAATGTGTGAGAAATGTATTCGTAGAATACAAAATAAAATACATAATCTTCATTTAATACTTTGCAGAATAACCATTATTCACACACAACAACCAACCTCTTCTTGTAGTTCTCAATTAATGATTTGCAAATTTTACCTTCCAATGAATGAAATAATGGTAGTAAATATAATATTATGGTTGTCTGAGATTTTCCTGTAACTTTTAATTTCCTTCCAGAGCTTATCAATCAGTTCTTTTTTGCGAATTTGTCAATTCTTTATCTTTTGCCATGATGATAACCTTCTTGAACAAATATAAATTACAGAATGTTCTGTTTGTTGTTTCCCCTGGACCTAACTATTGATAACATTACTGGGTCATTTTAGAATATTCAAACTGAATAAGGAATTTAAAAGTTTTAAAATCTTTTTTCACCCATTAAACTAGATAAGTGCGATTTCTACTAAAATACTTTTTTTTTCTATGCATATTTTTTATTATGCATCTATTTACATTTAATTATATGAAAAGTGTGTTTAGTCATTAGTTGGAAATACAATAAATAAAAACATTGTGTGTGTACGAATATTTGTTTCCCCCCTCACTGTATATTGGTTTAACGCAGGTGATCATATGATGAAATCATATGATGAAATTGTTTACACACAAACGAAAATTTGCTTTTGTTTTTTTTCACAGATTATGTTCAACATGTCTAACTGTAAAATCACTTTCTGCCAGATTATTTTAAAAGCAATGGGATTTGAAATTATCTAAAGTAATTATCGATAATTCACATATGATATTGACTGCATACATATTATCAAATGGCAAATATCTTTCTAAAATGATTATATTGATGTAATTATTATTTACAGATCGAAATATAGCAGCCAGTTAGGAATACTTTGCCTGAAACAATGGAAAAATTCATTTTAAATCCAGAATGATTTTTGAGAATATTCTCGAATATATTTTCACTAGATCCATGTTTTCAACTCCCACAGTAAGACAATAAGATCAAATGTTTCTTCATTCTCTAACAAGAACAATACGTTCAAGAATTACCATATATATATATATATATATATATGTGTGTGTGTGTGTGTGTGTATGTGTGTGTATGTGTGCATAAAAGTGATGTATATATGTCGGTCAATGTGGCATTATTGGTAGCAAGGTCAAGTATTGTCTGTTCATTGCATAATCCTAGCGGTTATTGGATAAGCGGCGACGGTTATATTTTCAATTATTCCAATGTGTATTGGGTAGAAAAAATTGTATGTCAGAATGCGTTTAATTTTAGCTATTGTATAATATTGTTTTGTTAACTTTTACTCATTATTTATTATTGATTACGTGGAATATTTTATTTATATATTTTTCATCTACTTTTGATAGAGGTGTTTGAATATCGCCGGTTTTTGTATATTATTTTTCTGAATTCATTTCTTATTCCGATGTCAGATTGTGTTACATTCTATTCAGACCTCATAGCTGCCACCACTACAATACCATAGTTATACTAATTCTATGCTTGTTTCGTTATACATACGTTAGCCGCCTGTGTTCCTTTCAAAAAATGTTGGAACAGTATACTATTGTTCAGATATAGTAAGCTTTTAAAGTTTTATTCAGTTTATATTTCGGGAAATGATCTAAAAATTTAGGTCATAGAAAATATAATTTTAAACGGACCAATAGTACATATTTTCCTGAATCTTTCCATGATTCAGTTTGTGAACTTATATTTAATGATGATATAAAACAGGTCATGAAATAACGACGGGATTTCCTTTATAAATATTGGAAAGTTACTGCGCGGGGATCGACTAGAATTTGATTTAAAAGAGATATCTATTAAAATACTGTGAAAAGACACAGAAGAATATTTTCTTTCAAAGTCGATAGCAACTTTTTTATACGTTTTTCAATCGATTTCTAATTGCATCAGCAGCTAATGAAATTTTCTATTGCTTTTTGATTTCAGCCGTCTTGAATACATTGAGTCAACTCCGACTTGTTAAGCAGAACCTATGGAGAGTTGAAAATATCATGAACAAAGTTTAATTGTATATCAAAGTCTGCATACATATCCATTTTCGACACCGGCTACATATAAACAGACATTCTAATGAACCTTAAAGTTAAACTATATTCATATTTAATATTTATCATTTTTTTATATTTCCTATTTATATGTTTTTAGGTGTTTGAATTGTCAATTTCGATATGAGTTTAAATTCGACAGCACTTAGTGGAGGAGAAATTATCATTTAGAAATGTCATTCTTCTTCCACGCATAATGGGATAAAGCAATTAATGTGATGCTATATTTAAAGACAAAACTGTGCTTCTTCGAGGCTTACAAGTATATCGAACCTTCTTGCCTTTAAAATACGACATGATACTTTGAGGAAACATTAGCTACAGACGTCGCTTCGAATAACGTCAATCACAAAACAATCCGATTTGTTCTAATTTCATTTTCTCTTTCTGGCTCAATGTGTGAATTATTCCCAAATTCAAATGAAGCGACGTTTCTTTTGTCATTTTGGAATTCTACTGCTAACAAATTTTGACAACATATCTTTCGTTTGTATACGGGTTTTCAAAATGAAATCACTTTAAAAGTACATCAACATGCATACTAGCTTTTTTTTTAAGTAAGCTTGTCATACTCTGGCAATTAACGATGATGACAGAGATACATTAGACTAAGGGAAAGGCTGATTGTATAGCGTGCGAGGACTATCACGTAGGCAAATAAAATGTTGCTTAGATTATCTGTGTGGAATACTGAATTTTTTTTAAGTTAATAAAATTCTGTGTGTGTGTGTATGTGTGTATGTATAGATGCAAGTTCTTATATAGAATTGTTTTTTTTTTCAAATATATCTCACCAAGTATTGATTAATTTAATTTCTGAGATTAATTAAATGTTGTGAATAAGTAAGAAGGGATGTGGTTCCTATAAAAAATGTCAATTGTCAGAAATATAAAAGTTATACGTGTAGTCTACTACATATAATTATATATATATATATATGTTGCTCACAAGGGAATGCTTAGAAATTCGCAATCAAAATCCTTTCCAAATTTCTAATATTTTATTATCAAGTCAGATTTTAGAATCTCGTTCGGATCTCGATTTATTCAACAGATTCACTTATTAATGTATTCTGTCATTTTATATTTATAAATATAGGTTGTTGAAATTGAATAAGGAGAGCTTAGTATAACCAATCTCCATGTACGCCTGGTATTCATTGGCAGTCAAATTCAGTCCAGTCATGTGATTGAAGTCTAGTTTACGAACCACTGATCCATTATGA